>JBBPOK010000066.1:0-89555 GCA_038091415.1 Leccinum variicolor | reverse complement strand
CTCCTAAGTTCCAGATTAGTTTCCCACGCATCTCTCATGTCATTTCAGTTCCCTAGCACTCATAGCTCAAGGAGACCGTTCGAAACATTAGCAGGGTAGTGTACTATATGTATTATATATACCCAGGTAGTTGCCCTGATGCCCAGGTGAATAGCCCAACCGCTTCAGAGTATATAGGTGTATACCCTATATCTACTCCTGTATTCCAAGGGGAAGCACCCTCGAGTCTGAGCTGCTGGTATGATATAGGTATATGTACTAGATATATTTCTATCAATTTTCAGAATATATCTACCTAGCCAATCAAAAATGCGAACCGCTTTTTTGTATTTCAGGGGTAGGAGGACTGTCTACTCTTACTGCCACAGGGAAAGCTCCCTATTGTAAACCCTGATAGGAAATCATTTCCATACATATTTACTGGCCAGGAATACATTTTACTAAGACATATATCCACTCAGTAATATTTGCGAACATTGTTTGTATTTTATGTTCATTTCTACATATGTATACCTATATACATCCTAATATTACAATTAAAGCGGTCAAAAACATTTAAAAACATAACAGAACACTCATAGAATAATTAAAATGATCCTAGATGGCAGGGGAGCGAGTGGTAGAGTAGAAAAGGGAGAGGAGGATATGTTGTATCTACATTGCTAAAACAGGAAATGTGGCGGGTGTTAGTGCCGGAAGCGGTAAGGCGTGACAGGCGACGGGAACTCTGACATAAAGGTTTAGCGGCATATTTGGGGCCATATTTATTGCTGGTGGCGGGAAAAACAGCTAAACCAGCCTTATAAAGAATGCCGACATCAATCGGCACCATGCTTTATAAGGCTTACGTCCTGGGAACGCTAGGTGTACCGGCGTAGAGCGGACCACCTGTCCTCAGTGACTCACGGTGCTTCCAGCATCCATTGGTTTCCCTACCTCCATGCCATCATTCGTTCACCATCGTCGAATCTCCCCTCTCAATCCACCGCTCACGACCTCCTTCCCTCCCGCGAGAAATGCAATTGATTACACATTATCAGAACAATTGAGTTGGATCGAGAGTGTACCAGTACCGTCGCTTGTTTCTGCCAGGGTCAGCATCAATATGATTCCGCTTTCAAAGCTACGTTTTCATCAGTTGTTGACATGCTCACCGCTCCTGTTTTTCTACTATTCAAGCGTCTCTTGCAAAGTATACTGGACCGTCAGCGCTGACTCCGCTGAGCGGTGGAGAGAAGTTTGCAAGTACGTGTCATTAATATTCAATGACTCCGTGACTCATTGCACAATTTGCACCCACTGGCACTGGCTGTGCACTCTCAATGCTTCATTAGATCGCTACACAACCCCTTCTGGGCGCCAATCGCCGCAAGTTCAGCGTGCTGCGTCACTCATTCCACGCTGGCTCTCTGGATGCCAGTCGTTCAACGTCCCGCGCTCACAGATAGACTGCTTCTGTTTCGACGCACAGCTACAACTCCGTTGAATACCGCATACTCGAACCTTTCTTCCTATCATTCTCAATCTCCTCGACAAAAGCCTTCGGATTTACACCCTATCTTTCAAACCACACCCTCTCGCAATGGCTTATGGCTTATGTCGTTGCCTCCCAAGAGATATTCTACATTGCGTCAGAACTCAAGATCTTCCTGGACTTCCGCATATCGCATCTTTTATATCCTGTCCATTTTGACTCTCCCTGATTAATGCGACGCAATACTTCAAGGATGTTCCTGTCCCGCCCTCACAGGCTTGCTTGCGACGCACCCGCCCGCGCCCTCCCTCGTTCTCCCACCTCGTCCATCATCACTTCGACGCATCGAGGACGGCGTGTGGCGACTGCCGTTGCCCCAGTCGTCTGCGTCACCTCCTTCGCCGCATCCAAGACGGCGTGCGACGACTGCCGTATGCTCCCAGCACAACGAGAGTATACGACGGTCGCCGTACGTCGTTGCCTCCCTCGTTTGCCCTCGTCCTCGCCTTCCTTACATCACCCCTCCTGTGCGTCCATACGGACGTACGCGTGCGGGCGCACGCACACCCTCGCTTGCTCGCTGACCCGCCAGCCCTCGCTCTCTCCCGCCTTTGTCCTCGTACATCACCGTCTCTCATGACGCGCATGCACAAGGAGGTTGAGTGAAAAGGAGGACAGTTCGCCGGTGAAGACAGAGGAAAGTGTCCATCTTGTTCCGCGTCTTGTCCTCGAGCTGGTGCTTCTTGATCGCGGCGAACTCGGACGGGCTGGCGTATGACGCCTTGGAGGACCGTGACGGTTGGATCGTGACGCGTCTGTAGGAGGTTATGTATATAGGATAGGATATTGCACGAGCGGCACACTCACCCACTGGCACTATAGCGTTTGGCGGGGTGGGTACGCCTGAATTCCCTCGCCGAACATAGGAACCGAGTGCACAAACACGCACGCAAATACGTGGACACGTGGACCCTCGCGCGTCTCGCAGTCGCTCTCCTCATGCGCCCGTCCTCGTAGTTTCCAACGTCCCACGGAAGCGACACCGTGTTTGCGGAAGAGTGCGAGCATATACGCACGCACGCGAACGCCTGGTACGCGATGACGAGGTCGCTGCGATCAACCAACTCCTTCCCATGCGAACTCTGACCCACACTGACGGCAAGATGGTTCAACTTACTTGTTGTTCATCCCAACCGTCATTTAGCGTTACGCGGAGGTAAGTGTTCTTTCCATGATTCAAGACGTATTGTATATAGTGATAGCTCACGGTACAGATTCTGGCTCTCTAAGCCCATCGCTCCCATTTTTGCCGCCAGCTTGGCTGTGAGCTAGTCTCTATCATGGAGTAGGTCGGAATACTTGCGGCAATGCCTTCAGCTGAGGTCGCTACTTTCTCTTGTACGCTCAGCTTCCCCCGCATGCACGAATGAAATTCTGTACGGGGCAGCCCAGGGTCATACTGTTCAAAAACCAGTCATCCACATCACCAGATATTCACATCTTCGATACTAATCGCAAATATCAAAGGTATGCGAAGAGACACATCAAATACATACGAAGCAACCATACAACGATACAAACTTGACATGGACTAGGCACCGATATGTACATACAGAACGCGCTGATCAAGCGGAATAATACCAGCCATTGAGTCCATCGTTCTCTGCAGCGCCAACGCCGCTCGAGTGTAATCCAGCCGACCACATCCATCCAACATATTCTTGTAAAACTTGGACGTGATCTCGTTCGTGTGTGCGTCATCCACCGCCCACATCGTCCCAATCACAGACCGGAACCCTGCAAACTGTATCGCCGACGCCAAATGGATTACCTCGTCTGGACCCTCCTTGTATCCAACCGTGGTGTGACACGCAGATAGGTAGGCAAACTCCGCGTGCTCTAACTGGCATCCCATAATGCGTTCGATCGTGAACGGACCATCGTGGAGGGCGAATGCAGATTCAAACGGTTTTTCCTCGTTTGGAACACCGTGACAAGCAAAGTGAACCCACGCGTTCTTCCTCAACTCCTCCTCAACTCTAGATACACTCGATTCCGAACCTTCAAGGCGCGTGAGCGTGGCGAGACCTTGCATATACTTAGCGACGATGCCCAGTTCGCTGCCAACAGAAAGGAGTTTACTCTGGCCATTGCCGGTGGCTTGACCTACGGCGAGAAAGCGATTCTCATTTGTCGAGGACTTCGTCAATAGGGCATTCCGCCTAGCACGAATAAGAGCGGTGAGGGTGGGAGTGTAAGAGGAGATATACAAATGAGAGAGATTCTGTTGACCCCCCCGATATGGACCAGCAGCATGCAACGGTAGGAGAGAGAACTCGGCAGTTGGGCACCACCAGATGCGTGAGCGAGGTGGAACTGTCGTCTGCAGGAATTCTACGATTGGGGACACAACTTCATCCCAGAGGTCACGCAGGAAGCGACCAAGATCGTTCTTCACATCCATTATTTTGGCACGCAATGTCAAAGATCGAAGCTCCGACGATAGGTCCTGAACACGGGATTTCGTGATCTTCAATGGGATATGAACCGGATCTCTGTCAAAAAAGACAACGAGTGCATCGCACGTATACTGGCTAGCATTCACGATGATCACAGGTCCTCCACTGGCAGCGTGTTGGAGTTTGGAGAAGGAAGAGGGGAGAAGGAATCGAGCAAGACCGGGTAATTTGCGAATTTGGGTGATTGCGGATTGCAGATCAAGGTTAAGACTACACAACTTGTTGTGCTGATCTGGACCTTGTGAATGAATTGTGTCGTGTATCTCTGATGACAGTCGAGTAAACTCGTCCGCAAGGGACTTTCCTTCATGGCCCGACGCGATGACATCTTCAAGAGGGGAATAAAGACGAGCAACCTGGGTCCAGAATACACCGCGACCTTGTTCGAGAAGCTCGACCGCTTGTTTTGCACGATGATCGCGGAGACAAGCGGAAAAGGCATCGATTGCTAGGGATGAAGCAAGGTCTTTGAAACTCTGGAGACGATTGGGTAGGGATGGTAAAATGGCGAGATGCTGGACGAGTAATCGAAGAGATGTTTCGTATGCGAGAAGGACTGTGGGATGGTGGAAATCCTCAGCTTCCATGATCCATTGCTTGGCTGCAAAGAGATCGTTTGGTGAGAGTGTTTGTGGGATATTTGTCAACTGGGTATAGAGATTGAATGAATCCTCTGTGTCCTTCAACTTGCTTGACTGAGTGAAGCGAACACGGAGACAACGGGCAAGGATACACAATGACCACGATCGGTCAGGATGGTCAGGTGGGCAAAGGTCGAGGGCTTGTCTCGCAAGGATGATGGCCTCATTGAGGTCCGTCATTTCTCCACGATTGCATAGATTTGTTGCGACATTGCCCAACGACGTTGATCGATCCGGGTGCCCTGACGGGCGAAGGTCAAGGGCTTGTCTCGCGAGGATGATGGCCTCATGGAGGTCCGTCATATCTCCAAGGCACTTGTAACGATTGGAGAGGTAGCTTGCGACATTGTTCAAAGACGTTGATCGTTCCGGGTGCCCGTCAGGGAAAAGGTCGAGGGCTTGTCTGGCGAGGATGATGGCCTCATCGAGGTCCGTCATATCTCCAAGCCGGCCGTAACGAGTGTATAGATTGGTTGCGACATTGTCTAACGATGTCGGTCGACCCGGGTGCCCTGACGGGCGAAGGTCTAGGGCTTGTCTGGCGAGGATGATGGCCTCATTGAGGTCCGTCATATCTCCAAGCCGATCGTAACGAGTGCAGAGATAGAGTGCGACATTGTTCAACAACGTTGATTGTTCCGGGTGCCCTGACGGGCAAAGATCGAGGGATTGTCTGCCGAGGATAATGGCCTCATTAAGGTCCGTCATATCTCCAAGCCGGTTGTAACGAGTGGAGAGATAGAGTGCAACATTGCTTAACGATATTGTTCGATCCAGGTGCATTGATAGACAAAGATCAAGGGCTTGTCTGGCGAGGATGATGGCCTCATTGAAGTCCGTCATACCTCCAAGCCACTTGTAACGAGTGTAGAGATAGGATGCAATGTTGTTCAATGTCGTTGATCGACCTGGGTGCCCTGACGGGCAAAGATCGAGGGCTTGTCTGGCGAGGATGATGGCCTCATTGAGGTCCGTCATATCTCCAAGCCGGTTGTAACGAATGCAGAGATAGAGTGCGACATTGTTCAACAACGTTGATAGTTCCGGGTGCCCTGACGGGCAAAGATCGAGGGCTTGTCTGCTGAGGATGATGGCCTCATTGAGGTCCGTCATATCTCCAAGCCGGTTGTAACGAGTGGAGAGATAGAGTGCGACATTGTTCAACAACGTTGATCGTCCCGGGTGCCCTGACGGGCAAAGATCGAGGGCTTGTCTGGCGAGGATGATGGCCTCATTGAGGTCCGTCATATCTCCAAGCCGTTTGTAACAAGCGCAGAGATAGAGTGCGACATTGTTCAACGGCATTGATCGATTTGGGTGCCCTTCTGGGCAAAGCTCCAGTGCCTCTCTGCCGTAGACAAGTGCTTCTTCGATGTCCTCTATGGCTCCTAGACGGTTGTAACGACCCCAGAGATGATCACAAAGCTGGGTTAGTGAGCTCAATCGCTCGTGGTGACCGGGTGGGCAACGGTCCAGTGCTTGGTGATCAAGGATGATTGACTCGTTAATGTGGCCTGTCTCGTCCCCTTGCTCAAACTTGGCAAATGCTAACTTCGCTTGTGCAAGTATCTGCTCGACTGAAACAGTCGCCTCTCCAATCGAGTCCCTCTGGCCCCCTTTCTCATGCTTGGTGTGAGACTTTGCTCGAGAGGACCGCTTTTTGGCTGACGTGAATGCCATTTTACTGAGGCCCTTCTCGCATACAAAACAATGGAATACCTTTTGATTTCATCTTGTTTCACTGAAAGTTGGGACGGCGGGGGCAGTGTAGTGGACAGTAGAACAAGAGAGTGAGAATCCTGGCGACTTTGCCGCCATGACTTGGGGCAGCCTCGTGTTTTCCGTATTTTTAGTTTGCACAGCGCGCGTGACCGTCATGATCGAATGTAGTACTACCAGGAGGCTATTTGCACAACCCAAGGTATATCCTGGCAAGGAAGGACTCCTCGCAGTACTTTCAACTTGAAATCAATTTGGCAACTACAAACCAGTGCCGTTGACAATGATGAATAGTAGCCTAAATGAACACATCAGTGACACGAAATAACGCTGATTTAAGATGAATGTCACCGTTTTGTGTTGTCTTCGGGGCCCGGGCGCGGATCATCGGCACGTCAGACAGTGATTTTACTTTCCTCAGTGAACGATGACAAAAAAAAAACGTTATCGACAAATCGAAATCGGCTCCACCCTCTCTATTCCCAGCAACCGCTACCGCATGATTCCCATCTTCAAAAACGCCCCAATGACTTCCACATTTTCATGCCGCCCCGGATTCTCCGACGTCTTCTTTTAGAATGTATATGATCACTTGAGCATGTTCCGGAAATGTCGCTGGATCATGGGAGACGTGACACCTTCGATTCGTTGCGACGGTTGCAGGTACGAAGCAGAAGAGGGTGAGGTGATGGTGTCGATGGAGGACGTGATGAGTTCCACAAGCAAGACGATGGGTTTTGGGGCCACCTGTGACGGTGTCGGAAAGTCGTCAGCGTCAATAACAAAGGAGAGAAGAGATACATACAGCGAGTGTCCCGCGATGAAAGTAATACAGATACTAATCGAGCGTGTCACAGTATATCTGAACCGCGATGATCTCCTCCGTCGCCGAATGCGCGATCCGCAACGACTTTTGCAAACATTCCAGCACCCGTTTGTTGTCCTGGCGTGGGTGCTGCCGACAACACGTCAGTCACGATCGACAGCGCGAACGCACAACCCAATACTCACCGCCTTGGCACCTCCCCACCCTCCTTTTCCTTGCCGCCCTCCCCTCCCCTCCTTCTGTCCTTCCACATCCACTGCCGCCTCTTGCCACTACAAATGACTTGAAGCAAGCACCGCCGTCGCTGGATGCGGTTTCTTCAACAACTTGGCCCCATGTAACGCAGCCCTCGTAATCAATGTTTCATACCCGTCCACCTCGAACTCCTTTGCACCCTGAAACGTCTCAATGATCGACGTGACCGCAGCCAGCTGCACTCGGCTCTCCGAAATCGAGTCTTCCGTACACTGAAAACGCTTGGACATACAGGTCGTACGTAAGGTCATCGAACCCAGAGCCGCATTCGGAGGCGATTTGAGCAGCGAGGAGGAACAGACGGAGGGCCAGCGAGGGAGAGTCCACTTGTGTCGCGAGGATGGAGATGCATTCGCGCACAAACTTGAGGATCGTGGTCACTTTCGATTGCTGGTCGTCTTCCTGTTCGTTGTCGAGGTTAGAAGACAAAAATAATGAATGAACATAGGAAATTGCGATCTCACCAAATGTTCACGAATCTTGTACCGTCGACAGAGCTTGATACTCGAAGTGATGAGCGCAAACGTGTACCGCATCCGTTCGCCTCCAGCCTTAAAGTGCTGACGTGCGGTGCGCTAGTGAGTTGGGGGGTCTAGGGGAGCGCGAAGCGCGACCATAGAGCTAGACTCGGGCTGTCAGGTCTGCTTGCTCGTCCGGTTGGCACCCCTCTCCGAGTATTAGGGCAGGGCGGCCGGGCGGCCGGCCGTGAGAGAGTGACAGTCTACAGTACGAGTAGGGGCAGATAAGGGAGCGGGATAGTAGCGGTTTCGAGCCTGCGAAAGCTCTCGTCAGGGGGCTCCGCTACCCCTACCACTGCTCGTCCGAGGCCGTGTAGGGTTCCAGCTAATCTTAAGCCCTATCGAGGGAGTTAGCCAGGTCGCGGAGGTGCCAGTGGCATGCGAGGGCACGACCGAATAGATTTGGGTAGTAACGAGTGGGGAGGAGGGAAGCTTCCTGCTCGAAGGTGGAGGGAAAAGGAAGGTGGGGGCAATTCCCACAGGTCAATCGGGCAGGGGACCCTTTCGGGGTATCCACCACCCGCGCTACCCACCCCTGCTCCTCCGCCGTATCTCCTTCATGTCCTTTACTGGCCCACGACGCTGTGTGCGATGGAATGGCGCGTGGAAAACAACTGTTGTATCAGGAGTGGGTCGTAGCGCGGGATAGCGAGCAAAGTGAGCACGAATTTGGTAAGAGTTGATCGGGGCGACGAGCAGCGCTGCGAGATTCACAGCCGTTTGTGGAGCGTGCAGATCCGAGCTGCATCAGATCCGTGTCAGGAGTAGACACACATATATATAGACATAATGCGTACCTTTCGGAATACTCTTTGATCCTGCTGTGCGCAAAAGCCAAAATCTGATCCACGTATTCGAGTCTGTCTGGGTAACAACTGAGGGTGAGATTCGTGAGCGAGACTAGGAGCGCCGTGATGTCTTGTATTGACAAGTCTGGGCGAGCCTGCGACCCCATTGTCAGAACATCACTGCTTCGTGTAAATCTGGTTGCACGCACCTTGATAAGTTCGACTTGTTTCCAAAAGGCCTCAAAAAGCTGGACGTCTTCTAGTATGCCACGGAACTTTCTCACAAGCACATTATCCTTATCCTTATCCTTGCCTTTTCCCCCTTCTAAGGAGACCCCGTTCACACCAATGTTCTTCTCCGACTCTTCCACCGCGCTATCCAAAGCATCTCGACCTTGGCGACGTCCAGCTGATTGTAAGCATGATAAGCCCTCTCTCTTGCCAGCCAGACCTTTTCTGCTAGTCGCTTGGCGGCACCTTCTTGCTGTTTCCTGGTCTCCTCTGGGCTTCGGTCTGTGCCTCGCGTGCGGCGTAGGCCGCCAGTCTGTCGATGAGCGCGATGATGATCAATTTGATGTTAACTTTCGGGAGCGGATAAAAAAGGTCCGAGCGAATGGAGGTGGAACTCATCCGTGAATACCAATACCTACAGGAGTCGTTAATCAATTTTAGGACAGTATATACGTCAATACTCACCTGGATGACGACTTCCATCAGATACTCCTGCACGATGACGTCCTAGCAGTTGACGACTTGCTCCAGTATAGCTGGGAATATGCTCTTCTGGTACATTTCCAGATCGATGCCGTCGAGCTGGGAGAGACGGACGAGGTTGGTGCCGACGAGGATGCGGAGTTCGCGTTCTCGTCTCGCGGTCGCGCGAGTGACCTTGGTGCTGGAGACGAACCCAGAGCTTGTTCATTTCTATGAGATTCGTGAGCACGAACGCGATCGAGTCTTGGAGGGACCCTTGGGAACTAGGCTGGGTGAGCAAACGGATGACGCAACGCGGCGAGGGCTTACCCGGAATCGGTCCCGACGCGTAGGTAATCCCTGGTCTGACCGCCGAGATAGTGTGGTAGAAAGAGTACACGTATGACGCCTCTGCTCATTTCCATCATGATTTCCTTAGCGGGCGCGTCATCGGGGACTATGTTTCCGGCATACTGGACTAGTTCGTAGAGATTTACGAGTGCGTGCGTCGTAGAGGTAGTTTGAAAGGTGTCGGAGGGCGTTCTTGCGACACCTGTGGTCAGAGGAACTGGAGAGAGCTGGACGCGTGTACTTACAGAGCTCATAATATTGCTTCGGTGAGAGTGACAACGTGCGCAGTTCGGCGAGCATGAGACTGGGGCTCTTGAGCGCGTCCATGATCTCGTCGTTGTCCTACAAGCAGAACGTCAGCGATGATGGCTCCGAGGGCGAATTCGGTGCCGCCGAGGACGCGGTGGGACGCACGAGTGACGAGATGACGCTTCATCTGGCCGACCTGAATCATTACCGTTTCCAGGGACTCGCTGAGGAGTTTTCCTTTTAGACGACGGTGGTTGTGGTTGTGGTTATCGCCGTCGCCGTTGTTATCGTCGTGGCCATCGTGTGCGACGTCGTTCGCAGTGACTGGCAACGTTCGACGTCGACCCCACGCCTTATGTAAGCAGAGCATGGAGGAGAGGCTGCTATGTACGTGTCTCCAGGCACGGTCTGCTGAAGGCTGCAACGGGGTTGCAGCGGGTGATTGGCTGCGTGCTGTCGAAAACGACGGTTGATCATAGTCTGGTGACCAACCCGGCCAAAACATTCCGTCGATAGACGGTCACCGGTCACCACCGCCCACCGACCACCCGTCGAAGCGCTCAACGCTCCTGATCTTTTACTATTCAAGCGTCTCTTGGCAAGCATACCGGGCTACCAGCTGAGTGGCGGAAATAAGGATGAATTTGCAAGTAAGTACAGTACTCATTGGAGCTTGCCTTCGCCCACGTGCACTCTCAGTTCGCCCGGCCAACGCACCCCGTCCTCTTCGTTGCCTATCATTTTCAATCTCCACAAACGCGTTCGGGTTTACACCCTTCATGTTTTCAAACCACACCCTCTCGCAATGGTTATTGGTTACGTCGTTGCCTCCCAAGAGATATTCTAAATCGCGTTGGAGCTCAAGATCTTCCTGGATTTCCGCAAATCACATCTTCCCTGTCCATTGTGACTCTCTCTGTAATGCGATGCAGTGCAAGGATGGGCTCCGATTTTAAGTTCCTTGGCTTATATACGGCTTCAGCACGGAGTCTTTTTCATGCGGGCGGATTCAGAACATTGTCGCAGGGGGATGGTGGTTGCACGCCGCACCTCTTCGCGCTCACGGTGTTGTAATTCGCGAGTTAGCGATATTGAAGGGCAGGCGGTGGGTCTCACTTCCTGTGGACTCTATCAGACCAAGGTTAGCGCTGATGTCGGATGACATAGAGACGCGCAATGGCCTGGGCTGCTTACTCTCTGCATTATCCGGTCACAAAGTGCACGGCCCCTGCTGAACGCTGCCAGATTGTCCAGGTAGAGTACTACTATCGTTTCGAATCACTGTCTCGGAATCACAAACAGACATAGTACCATTACCCAAGATGACTTGGCAAGTAACGCGATTAGCAGCTCTAGATGACGATGCGAGGTTCCAGTTACAAAAGGTCTCAAAGCGGATCAAGAATCCTTTGAAGATGCATCGTAAATGCGGGGTCATACATAAGCTTACGAGTGTTGGCAGAAATCAGGTGGGATTTTAGGTATAAACCATATGCTTCCGTACGATGGTAAGAGAGAAGTCGCTGCTTAAATTGTTCTAGACTATAGACTTCCTATCAAGCGTCCAATGTCTTCCTCTTGGAGCCACCGTCCGATTCATGTTTCCCCTCGCTGCCAGATCCCATCCTGATATGGCTGCTGAAAATATAGAACGATCTCAACCGTGTCATAGCATCGTGAACGAACTACCAACGGACGACCGCAAGAAATTATTTTGTGCCTGGGACAATACACTATGCAGTGCCAGCAATTTACATAGCAGCCATCGCGTCAATGTCACACACGCCTAATTGTCAGAACCTCACTCACTTCCCACCCCGGCGACTCGTCTCCTGTCTTTATCCGAATCTGCGGGACGTACCGACGCGACAAACGGACCACCGACATGGCCTCGTCCCCAGACCCACAGCTCCTCACGGTTAGTCTTGTGGTAGGAAAGTTCTTGCACGAGGCCGAACTGTCGGAATCAAAATTTTGAGTCAGGTTCGTTACCAACTCCACCAATAACGTTCGAGCCGATTTTCTTGCGGCCCTTGTCAACGCCAGCTGAATGTCTGTTTACCGACAAAGCCCTCTATTTGTGGAAGTCGGGGATCGGTGTATCGTACGGCCGGTCCGACTGGCTTCCTTTCGCCGTGTTCTCTGACCAACGGCAATTGGGGAATTCGATACCAGTGCGCTAGTTCAATACACAGGGAGCATCGTACTTGATATAAACGGTCAGTAGAAACGCACATTCATCCGTCTAGTTCCCCAACGCTTGCAGTTTCGACTTTGCCTCTTCCCATTGCTGCAAAGCACTGCTCAATCCTTCTATCCAATCCGCACGTCGCCGAATTTCCTGTTTGATGGACTCCATTCCTTCCCGTTCATACGCACTGATCCCGCTGGAGTCCAAATCGTCCTCATTCCTCCCCCCGTCGTAGAATCCAGGTTCCATGAAGGAGTGCATCCATCCAGTTGAGAACGAGAGTTTCGCTACCTCACGTGCGATCGGGAAGCGAACCTCTGTATAAATGCGAAGGGCATCCGGAATGCGAGACAACGACGTCAAGGGATGTGCGATGAGCCTGCCAAGCACAAATGCATCCTGGACCTATTTAAACCACGGAAAGATATAACGGATCTTCGGAGCGCACCTCGATCGCTTGACCCGCACCAGCACCGAAATGGGGCGTCATGGCATGACACTGAGAATTCATCTGTCAGAAACCGAACCATGCCTGTGGCCTGAGGAAGACGCACCGCATCCCCGATAAGGGCAACCCTTTTTCGTACGCAGAATGGGAGCGGTTTCACAACGTGTAGGGCCCACTTCGACGGCCGTTCGAATAACTGTGCCGCCTGTTCAGACTGGTGCCGTGGGGTGTACACCAAGATTAAGACTCGCCTTTATCACTGTCCTCAGGTCAGACTCAAAATTGTCAAACAATCCAACCAGCTCATCACGACTTGCGTCGGATACGAAGTGTCCTTCATAGCGTGTGTCCGTCAAACTCGGATCGCAGACAACAGCAGCGCAGTTGATCATAGCCCCATTAGCAACGGGATAGGTGATCAAGGACTACGAATAGTGAAATACTTAGATATGAACAAAGGCAGCCACGAAACATGCTTACCCTGCCTTTGCCATGATACTGTAACCCCAGAAAATCAGCCCTGACTTCGGGCGCATGTACAGCCGCTTAGTACTCACTGATGTCATCTCCCTTAGAGACATATTCTCTGGGCTTTCCCTCTTCAATGTCTCTGCAGGAACGAGACACCGGTAAATTGACATCCCTGTGAATGTTGCTTCTATGTATTGTTTGAGATCTGTATTGTCTCCATCACTCTGGTCCACTGATGCTGCTTCGAAAAACGTCTTGCGGACTGCTGAACGAATTCCATCGGCTCCAATAAGAACGTCTGTGGTTGCGCTAGTTCCATCTGCAAACCCAAGTTTGATAGGCGACGTCATATATCCATCCTGTTGCTCTGGTTCGGTATAAACAAGAAGCCGCTTTCCCAAATGCACTGTACACGAGGCAGGGAGGTGCTTCTCCAGGAGAGATACCATGTGCTGACGATGCATTGCGGAGGCGGCATCTTCTTCCCTTGCATAAAAACAGGTCACCAAATGGAAAAGGACAGACACGTACGGAGGTTGGTTCTTTGGTCCCAGAAATATCCGCCTTCGCGAATGTCTGATCGTCTCATAATGGGACCTAAAATGGCGATCAGAGCTAAATCGACACGTCCGAGTATCACATCCCTCACCATATGACGTATCATTGTTAGAAATCTGTTTGAATTCGTCCCCGAGTCCAAGCTCCATCATGACCTCGAGCCTCCGTAAAACGATTCCTACACCGGCAGTCTCGATAGAGTCGTGTGCTTCATAGATATCAATGGGTATAGAAGGGTCATATTTTCCGATCGTAATCGCAAGGACCAGACCAGCAATGCCAGCACCACTGGAAGTGACATTCAGTGGTGCGTTCGGCAAACAAGTGAGAAAACAGCTGCCAGTGCGCACCAAATAGCAACCCGGAACTTTACTCCTGACTCGGAGGACGAGAGTGATGCAGACATCGTATACTACAACCAGAGAAATCTGAGAGAGATGATATCCGATCTGACAAAAGATAACGTCACTCTATATACGTTGTCCACGAGGAGGGCGTTGACTCTGTCGAGTCGTTAGTATCGCTCAGCCGAATCCTCGTGATGGCGAGAGAGGACGCGTATGAACCAACGTGACCCCGAAAGTCCTTCCCGAAAGTTGACCTGCGGGAATCTCCAGGCTCACCTTCCTTTTCCCACCATCTTCGAGCAGCCTCCTCGTTTTTACCCAAATTACAACCAATCTATCCGGGTCGTGCCCTTGCATGCCACTAGCGCCTCTGCGACCTAGCCCACTCCCTCGATAGGGCTTAAGATTGGTAGCTAGAACCCTAAATGGCCTCGGACTTTGCAAGGTCCAGGCGTTTGGCATTTTCATTTTCTTGCTACTGTAACAACTTTGGATCGATGTTATGAAAAGGGACCCTGCTCCGATAACCTTCCTTCACAGTTGCTTTCGCCAGGATCACTCACGCAGCATAACAACTCAATACATTCCTCGTTCTTATGGCATTTATTTATCAAATGGGTTTGGCCAGACTGGCTTCCTTTCGTGTTAGTGTGTTAGTTCAATGCATAGCGAGCATGGTACTGGCTAAGATAGACGGTCAGTAGAAATGCACCTTCATCCATCTAGTTCCCCAACGCTTGTAGTTTCGACTCTGCCTCTTCCCATTGCTGCAAAGCACTGCTCAATCCTTCTACCCAATCCGCACGTCGCCGAATTTCCTGTTTGATGGACTCCATTCCTTCCCGTTCATACGCACTGATCCCGCTGGAGTCCAAATCGTCCTCTTTCCTCCCCCCGTCATAGAATCCAGGTGCCATGAAGCAGTGCATCCATCCAGCCGAGAACGAGAGCTTCGCTAAGTCACGTGCGATCGGGAAGCGAACCTCTTCATAAATGCGAAGGGCATCCGGAATGCGAGACAACGACGTCAAGGGATGTGCGATGAGCCTGCCAAGCACAAATGCATCCTGGACCGATTTAAACCACGGAAAGATATAACGGGTCTTCGGAGCGCACCTCGATCGCTTGACCAGAACCAGCACCGAGATGGGGCGTCATGGCATGACACTGAGAATTCATCTGTCAGAAACTGAACCATGCCTGTGGCCTGAGGAAGACGCACCGCATCCCCGATAAGGGCAACCCTTTTTCGTACGCAGAATGGGAGCGGTTTCACAACGTGCAGGGCCCACTTGGACGGCTGTTCGAAGAACTGTCACGGTGTCGCCTGTTCAGACTGACGCCGTGGGGTATACACGAAGATTGTCAGAATGACTCGCCTTTATCACTGTCCTCGAGTCAGACTCGAAATGGTCAAACATTCAACCAGCTCATCACGACTTGCGTCGGATACCCAGTGTCCTTCGTAGCGTGTGTCCGTTAAACTCGGATCGCAGACAAGAGCAACACAGTTGATCATAGTCCCATTAACAATGGGATAGGTGAGCAAGGACTACGAAAAGTGAGATATCAAAATATGAAAAAAAGGCAGTACGAAACATGCTTACCATGCCTTTGCCACGATACTGTAACCCCAGAAAATCAGCCCTGACTTTGAGCGCATGTACAGCCGCTTAGTACTCACTGATGCCATCTCCCTTAGAGAGATTCTCTGGGCTTTCCCTCTTCAACGTCTCTGCAGGAACTAGACACCGGTAAATTGACATCCCTGTGAACGTTGCTTCTATGTATTGTTTGAGATCTGTATTGTCTCCATCACTCTGGTCCACTGATGCTGCTTCGAACAACGTCTTGCGGACTGCCGAACGAATTCCATCGGCTCCAATGAGAACGTCTGTGGTCGCGCTAGTTCCATCTGCAAACCCAAGTTCGATAGGCGACGTGACGTATCCATCCCGTTGCTCTGGTTCGGTATAAACAAGAAGCCGCTTTCCCAAATACACTGTACACGAGGCGGGGAGGTGCTTCTCCAGGATAGTTACCATTTGCTGACGATGCATTGCGGAGGTGGTATCTTCTTCCCTTGCATAAAAACAGGTCACCAAATGGAAAACGATAGACACGTACGGAGGTTGGTTCCCTGGTCCCAGAAATATCCGCCCTCGCGAATGTCCGATCGTCTCAAAATGCGACCTAACATGGAAATCAGAGCTGAAATCGACACGACCGAATATCACGTCCCTCACCATAACTGTTAGAAATCTGTTTAAATTCGTCAAGGAGTCCGAGCTCCATCAAGACCTCGTGCCTCCGTAAAACGATTCCTACACCGGCAGTCTCGATAGAGTCGTGTGCTTCATATATATCAATAGGTATAGAAGGATCATATTTTCCAATCGTGATTGCGAGGATGAGACCACCAATGCCAGCGCCACTGGAAGTGACATTGAGTGGTGGATTAGGCAAACAGGTGAGAAAAAAGCTGCACACCAGATAGCAACGCGGAACTTTACTCCCGAGTGAGAGGACAAGAGTGATGCAGACATTGTATTATACGACAGCCAGAGAGATAGAGAGATGATATCCGACCTGACAAAAAATAATGTCACTCTATATACGTGCTTTGTTCGGTTGACGCGCAGGAAATTTACGTGATTCTAATTATGTATAAGACTGGGACTCGTTTCAGTGCAATGATACTCGGATCCGAACGTGGCTTACCTGAAGTATCTGAACTAATGGATGTCCATGGGCCACGACCAGCGGCAAGCCCACAATTCCGAGTGTACCTACGTGTCGTCTCCGTCACCTTCAAACGACAGAAATATGTGGAAGAGCGAGATCTGGGACGCGTACACAGGAGATACGGAGTTGAAACGAGGTCACCAATGATCAACTTGAAGTCAGGTTGTGGAAAAGTCATGAATGAGAAAAAGAAACACAGATCGAAAGAAGGACTCTGGTACAGGAGAAAAACAAGAACGGAAGATTCCATTCCAAATTCATTTGGCCTTCATGACGGATGAAAAGCGTGTCAATCATCGACAAGTTCGTATTCCAAGTTTCGTCTCCATGAATATCGATCGCTACGATGACGTGTGGGGTGTAGCGTGTAGCGAGCGTCCGTCGAGCGAGTTGCTTACCCAGGGAGAAGGGGGCTGTTAATGCATAAAGCTCAGCTAGACCCCCCCAGAGGAAGGAGGCAGGCTCGATTGCCTCAGCAGACAGTGGGCGACTCCTCGAGCACTACGTGGCTAGCGGTGGCAGAGGTCCTCGTAGGGTCGTATGTATAGCGTCGTGTTCAGGCTTTGTCGTAGGTCGTCCTCTTCCCGCCATCATAGGATCCACTCGGCCGCCTCTCATGATATTGACATGAATGGACGATTCCAGTGGACATGTGTATGCTCTAGGATGACGCGTACGGAAAAAACCAGTGGACACATTTATGTCTTCCTGCCTAAGGGTCTGCCTACGAAGAAAAGAGCCACGACAACTTTGTTCTAGAAAGGTCACGTGCCGCTCATGCCACGAGGACTCTCACGCGGACTCCGATGATCGAGGCGAGCTTCGATATCAAGTACATACACGCATGTTTTCACATAAATATCCCCGCTCAGTTGCCATGCTCACTGCATGCCGCCCTATCGTGTTGCATCAAGGTATGAACTGTGTTACATATGCAATATCGACGACCCTCCTGCCAGTGTAACCTGTTGGTCCACACCGACTCGAACGAAAAAGAAATCGGTCCAGACCCTCCAAGCGTCTCTCCCGACGAGTCAAGTAGACGATCCTGCTCCGACGATCAAATTCTTCCGGCTGGAACGACAGACGAAGATTCGGGTATGATAGAGGTGAGGTCCACGAGGGAGACAGACGAGCCGGCGGGCGATAACGTCGCATACTCTCGGATCACCCACAAACAGCCTTTGCAAAAGAAGTCGGCGTTCTACATGATTGACGTAACAACTCAACTGATCATTGTGGCATTTATTTATCAAATGGGTTTGGCCGGACTGGCTTCTTTTCGTGTTAGTGTTAGTTTAATGCATGCGAGCATGGTACTGGCTGAGATATCGGGAATAGACGGTCAGTGGAAATGCACCTTCATCCATCTAGTTTTCCAACGCTTGTAGTTTCGACTCTGCCTCCTCCCATTGCTGCAGACCACTGCTCAATCCTTCTACCCAATCCACACGTCGCCGAACTTCCTGTCTGATGGACTCCATTCCTTCCCGTTCATACGCACTGATCCCACTAGAGTCCAAATCGTCTTCTTTCCTCCCTCCGTCATAGAATTCAGGTTCCATGAAGGAGTAAATCCATCCAGTCGAGAGCGAGAGCTTCGCTACCTCACGTGCGATCGGGAAGCGAACCTCTTCATAAATGCGAAGGGCATCCGGAATGCGAGACAACGACGTCAATGGATGTGCAATGAGCCTGCCAAGCACAAATGCATCCTGGACCAATTTAAACTACCACGGAAAGGCACAGATATAACGGATCGGAGCGCACCTCGATCGCTTGGCCCGCACCAGCACCGAAATGGGGCGTCATGGCGTGACACTGAGAATGCATCTGTCAGCAGTAGAACCATGCCTGTGGCCTGAGGAAGGCGCACCGCATCCCCGATAAGGCCAACCCTTTGTGTTGTGCAGAATGGGAGTGGTTTCACGACGTGCAGGGCCCACTTGGACGGCCGTTCGAAGAACTGTGTCGCCTGTTCAGACCGGCGCCGTGGCGTGTACACGAAGAAAGACTCGCCTTTATCACTGTCCTCGGGTCAGACTCGAAATTGTCAAACAATTCAACCAGCTCATCGCGACTTGTATCGGATACCCAGTGTCCTTCGTAGCGTGTGTCCGTCAAACTCGGATCGCAGACAATAGCAGCGCAATTGATCATAGTCCCATTAGCAACGGGATAGGTGATCAAGGACTATGAAATAGTGAAATAGTGAAATAGTGAAATACTTGTGTACGAACAAAGGCAGTACGAAATATGCTTACCGTGCCTTTGCCATGATACTGTAACCCCAGAAAATCAGCCCTGACTTTGGGCGCATGTACAGCCGCTTAGTACTCACTGATGCCATCTCCCTCAGAGAGAGATTCTCTGGGCTTTCCCTCTTCAACATTTCTGCAGGAACTAGGCACCGGTAAATTGACATCCCTGTGAACGTTGCTTCTATGTATTGTTTGAGATCTGTATTGTTTCCGTCACTCTGGTCCACTGATGCTGCTTCGAACAACGTCTTGCGCACTGCCGAACGAACTCCATCGGCTCCAATGAGAACGTCTGTGGTCGCGCTAGTTCCATCTGCAAACCTAAGTTCGATAGGCGACGTGATGTATCCATCCTGTTGCTCTGGTTCGGTATAAACAAGAAGCCGCTTTCCAAAATGCACTGTACACGAGGCGGGGAGGTGCTTCTCCAGGATAGCTACCATTTGCTGACGATGCATTGCGCAGGTGGCATCTTCTTCCCTTGCATAAAAACAGGCCGCCAAATGGAAAAGGAAAAGGAGAACACGTACGGAGCTGGGTTCTCTGGTCCCAGAAATACCCGCCCTCGCGAATGTCCGATCGTCTCAAAATGGGGCCTAACATGGAGATCAGATCTGAAATTGACACGACCGAGTATCATGTCCCTCACCACTGTTGGAAATCTGTTTGAATTCGTCGAGTCCAAGCTCCATCAAGACCTCGTGCCTCCGTAAAACGATTCCTACACCGGCAGTCTCGATAGAGTCGTGTGCTTCATATATATCAATGGGTATAGAAGGGTCATGTTTCCCAATCGTAATTGCGAGGACAAGACCACCAATGCCAGCGCCACTGGAAGTAACATTCAGTGGTGGGTTTGGAAAACAAAGTGAGAAAACAACTGCGCACCAGATAGCAACGCGGAACTTGACTCCCGACTCGGAGGACGAGAGTGATGCAGACATACTACAGCCAGAGAAATAGAGAGATGATATCCGATCTGACAAAGGCTACACTGCCAAATGTGTTGAAGGCTGTACATACAACCGTTTTTGGCATATGGCTGACAAACCCAGTGTGAACCTCCGCGACGACAAAATTTTTGCAATGTCTAAAATATCTAGATATATATGACTAACTACCACAGAGATTGTGTGGTCTTGTGGCCTAGCGTGTTGACGCGCTGGTGTGCTATGCTTTGTAAGCGCGAGCGTTTGAGCCTCGCTCGTGCACTTTTTTTTGGTCGATTTTTGGAGTGCCACAGCCCCCGATTCTCACGATTTAAGCGCTCTGACACGGAGGTTCACACTGGGTTTGTCCTTCAACACATTTGGCCGTGTAGTATCACTCTAAGTCGTTGTCCAATACTAGGAGGCGCGAACTCCGCCGAGTCATTAGATGCTTTGCCCGGTCGACACGCAGGAGAATTACGTGATTCTGATTACAAGACTAGGGCTCGTTTCATTGCGATGATGCGATTAAAACGCGGCTTACCTGAGGTATCTGAGTTAATGGACGCCCATGATGATGGGCCATAGCCAGCGGCAAGCCCACGTTCCCCCCTGCAGTGCACCTACCTGTGACGTGTCGTCTCCTTCACTTTCAAACTACAGAAATATGTGGAAGAGCGAGATCTGGACGCGTATACTGAGTTGAAACGAGGCCACCATGATCAAGTCAGGCTGGATCATGAAGAATATAAATGAGAAAAAGAGACACGGATCAAAAGAAGGGCTCTAGGAGAAAAACAAGAATGAATAGAAAATTGCATTCCAGATCCATTGGTCTTCATGATCGGTGAAAAGTGTGACAACATTCATCGACAAGTTCGTGTTCCGAGTCTCGTCTCCGTGAATATCGATTGCTACGATGACGCGTGGGGTGTAGCGTGTAGCGAGCGCGAATGGGACTATGGATGTGGGCGAAATGCTGCCTGGTCCGTCGGGCGAGCTGCTTACACAGGGAGAAGGGGCCTGTTAATGCATGTAGCGCAGCTTGACCCCAAAGGAAGGAGGCAGGCATGGTTGCCTCAGCAGACGAATGGGCGACTCCTAGTGAAAGACATCGTGGCTAGTGGTGGCAGAGGTCCTTGCAGGGTCGTATATAGCGTCGTGCTCAGACTTTGTCGTAGGTCGTCCTCTTCCCGCCATCATACTATGGATCGCCTCTCCAATGGTTAGAACCAGTGGACGTGATATTGACACCTATGGACGACTCCAGTGACCGTGGATATTGATATGGATGGATGATTCCAGTACTATGGATATGTGTATGCGATGACGCGTACGGAAAAAAACCAGTGGGCGCACTGGAAAAAGAAGAAAAAGAGCCACGACACTTTGTTCTAGGAAGGTCACGTGCCGCTCATGCCACGACTCCGATCGAGGCGACATCGATATCAACTTTCAAGCACTACATACTGACGCATGCTTTCACATAAACACCCCCGCTCAGTTGCTATACTCACTTCCGAATCGTGTTGCATCAAGGTATGAACTGTGTTACATATGTAATATCGACGACACTCCTGCCTCCACACCGACTCGAGCGAAGAAAAGATTCGGTCTAGGCCTTCCAAGCGTCTCTCCAGACGAGTCAAGTCGACGATCCTACTCCGACGATCGAGTTCTTCCGGTTGGAACGACAGACGAAGATTAGGGTATGATAGAGGTAAGGTCCACGAGGGAGACAGACGAGCCGGCAGGCGATAACGTCGCATACTCTCGGATCACCCACAAACAACCTTTGCAAAAGAAGTCGGCGTTCTACATGGAAAATATTGAAATAGAAACCTTCCTCGCACGGGGAAGTGGAGTCGAGATAGACTTTAGGTAAGTAAACACCCCGAGTCTCCGAGTCAGCGCCGCTAGCAATAACAACACAGTACTGCTATCGAGCGCTCTCGACCTTTTCGTTTGCCAGTAATTACATACATAAATTGTACGGATCTACTCGAAACAAGAACCTGGCCTACACGAGGAACGCTCAGACGAAGGGAACAGTTTGGTTTCAAGCAAGGTCATCTGCATCGCGGCCAGGTGTATATGGAGACAAGTCTTATCAGCCATCGGGTATCACCAAGCTGATTGTGTGTATCAGCTGCTGAAACACGACCGTACATGCCCAGAGTCTACCGGGAGACCGGCGTGAATCACAGGAATGTCGTCCGGCGACTCAAATATATATCCACGAGTTGACTAGGTTCAAGGGGGAGCTGACGTGATCGTGATCCGTCCTCGCCCACGGCCAGAGTGATCGCTATCGCCTATCGCGTTGACAACTTGACCGATTTTGCCGTTACCGGCGTGATGGCAAGTTCTTGAAGCATCATGATCGATTCGATCGACGCACATGTCATCGCAAGCGCGGGAACTTGTTGTGTGGTTTTGCAGTGTCTCGAGGAGTGCCTACTTGTTTACGAACGTTGAAACTTTGGAACTTTGAACGTTCGACGCTCGTCCTCGCCCGACCAACTTCGTCGTCAGGCCAGCAGGCGTGGGATACCCAGTAGCCCACATGGCGCCTGGTCGATTGGCGCCCTGAGCCCTCGCTGCACACGATACAGGGTTCATCAGGTCCACTGATTGTTCCGTCACCAACGTTATCGATGACGGTCCATCAAGACCCAGACTCAGGCTATGATTGCGCAGGTTACGCCCACCCTCGCCCTATAGATCACGACATTCCGGAGGAGACCCGTCGATGAGATGATGACCAACTCCCGCCGCCGGTGCACAAAAAAGGGAGAGGGGGCGGCGCTCCATTCTGCCTCGTTGACTTAATGATGCAAAAGTGGCGGCGGCGTGGCGACAGGATCGATCGCATCCCGCGCGTATGCACGTGTTGAGGGTACACCGGTCCGTCGATCCGCCTTTTTTCCTATATTCTTTTGCCTGTCCGCGGAAACGCGAGTGGGCGAAAAGGCGGATAAAACAGATGATAGACGAAGAGACAGAGAGACAGAATCGATACCGAACCCCGCACGAGGGCGCGGGTTCCAGTCGGAATGTAAGCGGACCCCTCGCGCTTGTTTTTCTCGTTTTATTCTTTCGCTTGTTGTTCGTTTGGCCCTCGGGATCGGTTGCGATTGCGGATGTGAACGCGTGAAGATGGAGGAGATCTGCGAATCGAAGCTAAACGACAAGGTTATATTATAATTTATGTATACTGATACGCGTTTGGAAGCCGAGGGCGTCGATGGGACCCGCGGGGAAGTTCTGGATGTGGTGGTGGAAACGATCGTTGGTAGAGAATACGCTGGGGCAGAGGCTGTTTTCGTCCATGTGCACTTGGTGGGCGGCGTAGCGAGGGTCGGAGTCAAGCACTGCCAGGGTGTGTCAGGGAAGAGTCCAGACCACCGCCGAATGGATCCGCGCCTGGTCCGATATAGAAAAATCCGAAAGTGGAAGGCGTGATATGAAGAAACTTTAAAAAAGGGGGTATCGATGTGAGGAACCTACCCGTAAATGACTTGGAAGCCTTGGGTAAGATTATCATCGCGTGGTGTTCGCGGGGCGATTAAAAAACCGTTCGAATAATGGGGTTGGGGTCCACAGTCGTACACAACTTGAACTTACGTTCTAGGCGCCCCCGGGCGTTCGGTTTCGTTCTGGCCGGGGGAGGTTGGCTCTCAGGCCGGTGATTCCGGTAGGGATCACCCTCGTCCACCCGGACGCCCCGCCGCAATAGGTTCATTTCCCCCTGCGAAGAGATGTCGCTGAGGCTGCCACAGGGCTGATAAGTTTAGGGGAAGGTTCAAGTTGAACAACATGCGTCGACGAGCCTGCCAAGCAGTCGGTTTTTTTGCAATACGACGTGGGATATTTCTCGTACATACTATACCCGCAAAAGAACAGACCTGGCGTGGTCGTCATCTTGAAACTTTGGCTTTTTGAAATTTGGGCGGTGCCAGCTCGCTTGTGGTCGTAAGACACCTGTACGGACCTTCCGGAGCTTACCTATATTATTCTTTTTATTCTTTTTTTTTTTGGCTCCCTTCGAAAAAGAAACATCCAAAAAACGAAATGAAACGCCGCGAAGCAACTATCAGACGCCATCCCGGATAAAAATCGAACGAGACACACACGGTAACGGGGGGGCGATGAAGGGAATTATCATCATCAGCATCAACCGACCGTCTCTTCTGCCTCTCGACTCAGCGATCTCATCCCCCATCGCTCCATCGCTTTCATCGCCATCACGGTCGCGTGTCACCACCAATACCACTGTCGTTACCACCACCCTCATCACCCTCACCTCTACCAACCCCACACCCCCCACCAGCACTCGCACTGGCAACCCCACTACCACTACCATGCCCCCTCGCCCAACGTTCGAATACAACCCCCTCTCCTACGCCTACCCAGACGACGAATCTGATAAAGAACTCTTTTTTCTGCAAGCCTCAGGTGCGATCGCTGCGAGCCATCTTCGCACCGTCTTGTTGTATTGGGTCAACAAGGCGTTCAACGACGGCGAGGAGGTATGGCAGGTCGTTCGTCTCGATCGGAAGGAGGGAGGTGGATACAAGTACGTGTATCCTGATTTGATCGTTGTGGATGGGGATAGGGGGATGGAGCGTGAGCATGAGCATGAGCATGAGCCGGGGCAGGGGATCGGGAATGGGGTGGGAAACGGGCATGCGATGGGGATCGGCCACTGGCATGGGCACGGCTACAGTCACGGCCACGATCGGGGGTTTGGACACGGCAATGGACACGGCGGCCACGACCGGGAGCACGACCAAGTGGAAGACGATGAGCGGGACGAGCTTGTTTCGCTCGGCACGTTCACCCGGGATCAGCGCGAGGTGCTACTCGAGTGCGCAGAGGAAATCGAGTACGACGAGCGCAGTGAGGGACAGCAGTGTTTGCAGTGGATGGGTACGCTACTGGACCGGATGATCGACGACGGGTTGGTCAAGCGGGAGGTCGTGGACACGATCCGGGGCGTGGTGGCACTACCGTCAAGTTCACGGTAGACACGTCGACAACGACGGCGACGAGGGCGACGGGGGTGGCATCTGGACGCGGTGACGATGGCGGTATTGACGACGAAGACGATCTCAACAGTAAGCCGCCCGCCAGCACTGATTCAACGACGACCAGCTAATGGATCAATTCAGCTATCTCTACTAGGGCTTGGGTACAGGGACGCCATAGCATCCAACGCATCTTTCTCTTTCTTACTCATGCCTTTTTTTTCATTTGACTCTTTCCCCAATGTCTCGCTAGGTTTTTTTTCCCGTCCTATGTACTTTCTTGTGAATGCGTGTATCCATCACCTGCATCTAATCTGGACGCCGCGACTAGCGACGCTCCCCTTTTTTGCTTCTTTTTCTTTTTTTTCTTTCTCTCTATCGAGGTAGTCTCGCGGGCAAAGAGAGAAAAACACGTGTATCGAAAACAAAATCAAGCGTTTATTCAACTCGTGCACTCCCAGCGAGCCTCTTAGCTTCTGCTTCCTCTTCGGTGACTATCCTGCCCTGAATCTCCTTTTCTACCTCCTCGGCGAGTTCACGTACGCGATCGCGATTTGCACCGATAAGCGAAATGTAAACGCCGCGCTGGAGGAGGGGATACGAGCCTATCCGAACGCCTTCCGGGTGCACGCGTTTTTGGAGCGTGGCAAGGAAGGGTGCGATCGACGATTCCGGCAGACTGACGGCACGGGAAAAACGCACGGGTGATGCGGAGATGCGGCACGTTTGAATCATGATGGTGGTGATGACGATGATATCATGTCATAAAAGCGAACCCCTGAGGAAATGAAATCCAAAAGAGTAAGACGTGCCTTGTGAACACTTGGAGGCGACACGGGCGTGCGTCTGGTGGCGGGAGGGGAAGAAAGTGTTTGAGGTGGTCGAGTAGCTTTTGGAAGAGGGACGGGATGCCGGGGAAGACGCAGAGTTTGTTCTCCAGGCGCACGATGGGCTGGGTGTACGAGAGTGAGTGAGGGGAGAAGAGGAGGGAGAAAATACGAACCACCCATACGTCTGGTGCGACGAACAAGACCTCGGCTGCTTGTGGGAAGAGGGCCATGCGCTTGCGTGCCATGTGCTGTTCCTCTGTCTGGTTGGCAAACGAGGGGCGGAGGCGGACATGTTCCTCCATGCGCTTGAGGGTCTCTGGGTGGTATGCGAGGTCCTGCTCAAAGGCCTTGGCAAGAGAGGCGTAGGTGATGTCTGGGGACATGAGCGGGGGTGCACGGTGCGCGAGAAGTGGATCGGGGGACGCACCGTCATGGGTGGGGCCTATGCCGCCTGAGGTGATGACGAGGTCGTAGTGCTTGACCATCCTGCGGCTCGCTTCGGCGCTATGCGGGCTTGGGAACGACTGGGAGCGTGAGAGCAGAGCAGGACGTACATTTCGTCCTCGTCGTCGGCGACGACCTCGATGCGCTTGCTAAGGGTGACGTCAGAGGTGCAGAATGGACGGGTACAGATACACACAGGTCGATGCCGTGCTCGAAACAAAAGCGGGCAAAGTAGTTGGAGTTTCGGTCGAGTGTCTTTCCATTGAGGATCTCGTCCCTGTGAGAATTAGCGAGGGGGGTGAAGCTAATTAGAAAAGTTCGTACCCGATGATGAGCGCTGCTGCAGTCTTGATGTAGTCTGATTTCGATGACATGAGTCTTGTCGTGTGCTTGAAAGACGAGCAGGCGAGACGGAACATGAGACAAATGATTATTTATTTTATTTTATTTTTATTTTTATGCTCACACGTTTGTACTCGAATCAGCCAATCAACGGCCGAGTTCGCATCGGGGAACACGTTGGACCGCGCACACGAGCTCATAAAGGTCCCGCTGGTCGAGTGAAGGCTGCGACATCATGTCGTTCCGTTCCATCGCACCAAACGACTCAATGCACCAATACACAGCGGCGTGCAACCCACCTCGCAGGGCAAAACGTCGCCGCCAAGACGAACCCGACGCCGCAGCCGCACATGACGCCCAATCCTCCCTCTCCACCCCGTCCATCCCCGACGAGCCATACGATGACGACCAAGACGACATGTCCCACAACCCTCCACCCAAGCGCCGTGGTCGCAAGCCTGGCACCCTTTCCCGGGCAGCCCGCGAGGCACAGCGCAAAATAAATCACTCTCTTATCGAAAAGGCCCGCCGTACCAAAATAAACGATGCACTCGCCACCCTGCGAGAGATCGTCCCACCAGACGTCGGGAGGGCCTCCGAGCTCGCGGACGGTGACTCCGACTCGGACGATGCCCTCCCGCAGAAACCCCAGGCAAAGCCAAAGGCTGCCGGCGAAAAGGAGTTCAAGCTAGAGATCCTTGTCCGCACAGTCGCGTATCTCCAGCAACTCACGGACAGGGTCAAGCAGCTCGAGCACTCGGGCTGTCCACACTGTAGCAAGCCCATCTCCTTTGCATCCGCCGATGCTCCCTCCCCGTCCAGAATGCAGCCGTCGGAAGAGGACCCTCTCGTCCCGGACGCGCCCGCCAGCGCTTCCAGAGATTCCTCCGTTACACCCTCACGTCTCCCCTCCATCTCTGCTTGGCTGCCCGCCTCCGCCGAGGAACACCGCGCACTCCTTCGCACACCATCCCAGTCCCCCGCTTGCGACACCATTTTCGGCCCGCGCTCCGGCCAGCTCCCCACACCACCCTCCTCTGCCGTCTGCGCACCCGCCACCAACGGATTCCAGATGCCACCTGTCCTCACCCTCCCCTCTCCGAGCACATTCCTCCCACCCGCGACACCCCACATGCAGCCCCGCTTCTATGGCTTCAACCCGCGTGCCAGCGCGAAAGTATCTCCTGTCGTGTCACCGGTTTATACCCCCGAGGACGAGACTGCTGCATCCCTCTTGCTGCGCATAAGCGCAACCTCTCCCCGCGCCGTTCCCAAACCCGTCTCTACCCGCCCATTAGAGGTGGACGCCAAGCATTTTAGCGCTGGCTACGCCCTCACACCGAGTAGACTGCTTGGTTTGAGCTCAGAAAGATAAGAGTCATTTATACCTCTGTACGATACCCTTCCCCCACGTTTTCTTTTGAATAGTCGAAAAAAGAAGAGAGGACCGGTCTTGTATGTTATTGTAGTACTAGATACCATGTACCAGTACGGCCATCGGGTGTTTGTTCCTGTTTATCACTAGCCTTTTTCCTTTTCTTCCTTTTACCCTCTGGCAAATCTAATGTTGTTGGCACGTCCTTCGCAATCGCTGTTGCGTGTGCAGCGGCGATGTATCTCGGACGGTGTGAGGACACAAAAGAGCTCAGAGCGTAAACGACAACAAACGGTCAGTGACGTCCACTCTCCCCCGCTACCCATCCTCACCACCACGACAGGGCGACACCTTTCTCGACCACGTCGTTATCCACGTCCGAGGCGGTACGCCCCGTCTCCCCTCTCTCCGCCCATTGCTGACCCCGTCCACCGCGCCAAGGCAGAGGCGGCAACGGCTGCGTCGCCTTTCACCGCGAAAAATTCATATCCATGGGCCCACCCTCAGGCGGCACCGGCGGACGCGGCGGCGACGTCTACCTGATGCCCACTCCAGAGCTCACCACCCTCTCTTCCGTGCTTCGACGCGTCCGCGGCCACCAAGGCGCACACGGTCGCGGGAGCTGGCAAAACGGGCGGAACGCACCACCGATGGTAATCAAGGTCCCGCTGGGGACGGTCGTGCGCGAATTACCGATCGACGATCCGCGGCGCGCGCGGGACGAGTGGGAGTCTGAGGAGGAGGCACTCGCGGGCCTCGGTGTGGAGGAGCGCCGCATGAAGATGCTCGCGAGTCGATGGGTGCATTATCCGCGGTCTGAGGAAGATAATATGGGGAGGGACGCGTTTAAGCAGGCAGAGGCGGCGATGTGGAAGGAGGAACGCGAGCGACGGTGGTCGATGGTGCAGCGGCGGGCGAAACAGCCCATTCATCTCGACCTGAGTGAGTTCGAGGGCGGTGCGGCCGAGAAGGAGGAAGACGTCAACGCGCCGCTTGCGCTTGGGAAGACCGAGTATTTCGGTCAACTGGTCGCGCGAGGAGGCGCCAGCGGTCTTGGAAACCCGCATTTCCTGTCTCCCGCGAACCGGTCGCCCAAGTTCGCTACCAAGGGCCACGAGGGGGAACGCGTGACACTGGAGCTGGTGCTCAAGATCATTGCGGACGTGGGGCTGGTCGGGATGCCGAATGCGGGTAAGAGTACATTGTTGCGCGCACTCACGGGCGGGCGGGCGAGGACGGAGGTGGCGAGTTATGCGTTTACGACGCTGAATCCAGTCGTGGGCGTCATACGGGTGGCCGACGATGGGACGTCTGAAGGTGAGCTGCGCGACATGCACGTGTTTGAGGAGACGGCTGTCGAGGAAGCGCGGCGATTGCAACTAGCGATCGAGGACGTGGAGCCCGAAACCGAACTGGAGGAAACCGAAAATTCGTCGTCCTCTGACGTCCCCGACATATCCACGCTCAACCAATTCGCGATCTTCGAGACCTTCCGGTTCACGATCGCGGACAACCCCGGTCTGATTTCGCGCGCGTCCGAGGACGTCGGGCTTGGGCATACGTTTTTGAGGTCGATCGAGCGGTCGCATGCGCTCGTTTATGTGGTCGATCTCTCTGGTCCTGAGCCGTGGGACGAGCTTGGGGTATTGAGGGAGGAGTTGGAGAGGTATCAGCCTGGGATGAGTGAGCGTGCTCGGTTGGTGGTTGCGAACAAGGCGGATTTGCTTGGTGGGGACGACGAGGACGCGGTGAGGGAGGCAAGGGAAAAGTTAAGAAAGTTAGAGGCGTACGTGGAGAGGGAGATGGGACCGCGGAAGATGGACGTGGTGCCGGTCTCGGCCAAGTATGGGCAGAACTTGAAAAAAGTGGTGGAATTGATGCAGGGGTACGTGAGGCAGGCTAGGGAGGGTGGGGAGACGTAGACTATTGCATGCGGTAAATAATCTAATGCTCCGACGACGCAACGCGGATCAAATGAGAAGTACGAGAACATGGGGGGTTCGTGATGGGCACGACGCGTCCACGGGACTTCGATCATCAATCATGCAATCATGCATCACTCGCGTGTGCCAGGCGTAGCATGAGCGTCCCTTTCTGTCGGCCTCTATTCCTATCTCCGTCCCCCGATCCTATCCTCTCATCGCGTGTAGCGGTCGCTTCCCTGCACCAACCACATCTCATCCGAGTCATTGCCTACCCGCCGTGCAACGTCGAGATGAACACGATCTCGTCGTCGTTCTTGAGCTCGTACGCGCCTTCGCCTTCGAGTTCCCAGTCGGTGTCGTTGATGAGGACGAGGATGCCTGGGCGACTGTCGATGTGTTATACGTTGGGGAGAGACAAAGAAAGACAAAAGGTAAGGGGAGAAGGGGAGAAGCGTACACGGTATCGCCATCCATGAACAGCTCGGGGCGTTCGGTGAGGAGGTTCGTGCGGAGGTGGTGCATGAGGTATGTCAAGTCTGTCGATCTCGTCGATTCCGGTGGTGACTCAGACGGAGGACTTGCGTTCCCCTCCTTCCCGACGGATGGGATAGATGCGGGAATGGAGAGCGTATGACTGCGTTTGTTGCCAAAGAGCAGCTCGAGACCGCCGTTGAACTCGATTTTGAGATTGATCGTCGACATGATCTATGTAGAGAAGGTAGATCTAGCACGCAGGATCATCACAAACCTCGAGACCGACGCCAACAGCGCCAGAAAGGAAGTGATTAGTGTCGGGCATATGGTGTAGCTGGTTATCACATCCGCTTAGCATGGTGCTGAGTGCGGGGGGTCTCCGGTTCGAGTCCGGATTTGTCCATATTTTTTTTCGGCCTTTCTGCCAGTTACTCCCGTGCAACTCGTTGAAAGAATGTTCGTTCAAGTTCCTGACGGGCAGCCAATAATAACAATATTACGGCACATAGCTAAGTCCTGCGAGGTCCGAGTCGTGTGAAGAAGTCCGGACCCTCGAACGAGTCTCTTTTTCACTGGCTGCGTGGCTTCACAACGTTGGCCTATTTGAAATATGTACGTTCCTTGGATTCAATGTGGCGAAATCCCCGCGCTCTCAGACAGGATACATCGCGTACGCACGCCACAGCACGGGACGGGAATGGGAGGGTGTTTCGGCCGCCCACGCTGGGAACGTCATGTAGGAACGTGCGTCGGCTTGAGATGATGGATCACATGAGCTGGGAAGAAGAAGGAAAGGAAGGTGAATGGCTCGGATGTGATGATGAGCAAAGAAGAAAAAGGTATGGCCAAATCCGAACCCGTATTGGAGACCTCCCGCACTCAGCGCCCGTGCTAAGCAGATGACTGATAACAAGCTACACCATATGCCCACTGATATTAATGTGAGCGGCGCTGTTCGGAAGACGGCCCGTCACGCAAGGTTTTCCATGCTCCGGAGTCCGAGCCACCCTCACCCTACGTGAACGAACGAACTAAATAGGGATTCACAGGTGTGGTAGCATCGATGCCGTGCATGTGCGCACGATAGAGTTCAGTTCTTATGGTGGGAGTCTGAGGGAGCTCCGATAACTTGTATACTCGAACGAGTACGACAAACGGGCCATCGTGACCGGAAACGGACGAACGTCCAACACTAGGTGAGCGCGTCCGACGTCTCCTACCTGATTATCAACGTTCGTGTTCTTGATTCGGTGTCCCCCCTCCATCCAATTAAATGCCTCTCCTGACCACATCCTGCTACGGCAGCTGCGCCGTGTCACTCTTACTCCGAGTCTCACTGACACATCACATCCCCTGTCGCTTGTTCTTTAACCCGTTCATGCTCCGAGTTTCTCCCCCGCATGTACCTTTTGACGTCAACCTGTGCGAATCTAGTATGATACGCCCAGGCCGGCTGCGTCGTTGCTATTTGCAAGTGGGGGATCGACATCACAGTTCAAACGTTCAAGTTGGACGGTTCGGACAGGGTCGACTGAGAGCCACGACACGGGAGCACAGTTAGGTCCTGATGGAGTCGCAAGCAGCCTATACACTTGGATACGGGCCAAAGTAAACGAGCGGTCAAAACTTCCTGCACATTCGGTACGTCATCTAACTAGCCGCCAACGCTCGCAATTTCGACTCGGCCTCCTCATACGTCCCGAGAGCCCCAAGCGATCCCTCAATCCAATCCCATCGCCTGATCATCTCCTGTCCCGATTTCTCCATTCCCTCCTTCTCGTATGCACCGATCCCCCTATCATCCAGATCCTCATCTTTACGCGTTCCATCGTAGTACCCTGGTTCCATAAAAGACTGCATCCATCCGGTCGACAACGAAATGCGAGCTACTTCACGCGCAAACGGGAGACGCGTCTCTTCGTAAATGCGAAGTACGTCTCGGATGCAAGAGAGCGTGGCAAGAGGATGTGCGATGAGTCGGCCGAGTACAAACCCGTCCTAGATGCATGTCAGTGACAACGAGCGACACACGGGGACGTGAGTGGGTTGAACCTCGATTGCTTGACCCCCGCCGGCACCGAAATGAGGCGTCATGGCATGACACTAGGGATCCATATTCATTTGACAGAACGTGCGCATCACATCCGAGAAGACGCACCGCATCTCCGACAAGTGCAACCTTTTTCCGCACCCAGAACGGGAGTGGTTTCACAACATGGAGAGCCCACCTGGAAGGCTTTCCGCAGAGCTGTATGTGCATTGATCAGAATGGTTGCAAGTGTGGCTCAATTTCACAAGACCTCACTCCCACTACCGTCCTCACGCCAGGTTCAAAGTTGTTGAAATATTTGGCCATCTCATCACGAGTCGAGTCCGTTACCCAATGGCCTTCGTAGTGCGTACCCATCAGGCTTGGATTGCCAATGATCCCCACTACGTTGATGATAGTTCCTTTGGCAATCGGATAAGTGGCGAGGTACTATGAACAGCCAAAAGAGTAAGAAATAATAGAAAGAAGAGGAAAAATTACATGCACGTACCGCTCCCTTTCCGACAAACTATGATTTCAGATAAATAAGGCTCAGATTTCTGCATGGGTCAATCGGTCACTCACTCCTAACATCTCTGTCAAAGAGATGTTATTTGGGTCTTCCTTCCTCAGTGTCTCTGCAGGGATGGTGCAGCGATACGCTGACATTCCTGTGAAAGTGGCATCGATGTATTGTTCAAGGTCCGTCTCGCCCTCGACGTCTTCCTTGGAGGCTTTTTCGAACATTGTCTTGCGAGTTTCTGACCGGACTCCATCTGCTCCGATGAGCACGTCGGTAGTAGAGGTAGTTCCGTCCGTAAAATGGAGGACAATTGGTGAGGTGGACTTTGCATCTTGTTCCTCGGGTTCTACGTAACTGACGAGTCGCTTCCTGAGATGTACTGTGCATGAGGACGGAATGTGTTTTTCCAGTATAGCCACCATATCATGACGATGCATGGCGGAAGCACCGTCTTCACCCTTCCATAAGAGCAGGTCTCCGAGTATCAAGATAGGTCAGAACTTACAGCGATGGATTCTTTGGTACCAGACATACCCGCCCTCAGGTATGTCAGCCCGCCTAACAGTGGGCCCTGATTATTTGGGAGTATAGGCATACTGGCAACAGGCACGATCGAAAAATGGCTGCTCACCGCTGACACTTTCAGGATCGCGCGTAAGGATATGTTTAAAGTCGTCGAACATCCCGAGCTCGGTCATGACATCGTGTGTTTGCCTCCATAGAGTGATTCCTGCACCGACGGTGTCGATAGATTCGTGTGCTTCGTACAAGTCGATGGGTATCGAAGGGTCATATTTTCCAATTGTGATCGCGAGGACAAGACCCGCGATACCAGCGCCGCTACGGCCCAGGGTTGAATGTCTAGCAGATCATTGGATGCGACTACTCACCATATAGCAATACGGAACTTGGGCTCTTGCCCTGATTCAGGGGAAGACAGTGAAGCTGACATTATTGGTTTTAGTAGAGGGGAGTCTGACCTGCAACGCAAGAGAGTCAGATGTCTTATCTACTTCGTGCGAACGTCCGACGGATACAGTCATTCATTTGAGCGCGACCGCTCGGACCGCCCCAAGAACTTGAAGCCCAGTTGAGCCCCGTGAAACGAGTCACCATTAGTTGTGGGGTTTAGCACATGTTTCCACCCTAATCAACCAAATTACCGGGTGAAAATAGCAGGACCATGGTATATACGATATGTTCGGTCCGAAGTGGATTCAGAGTGGGGCCTCTCCCATTCGGATTGCGAAAGAGCATCGAAGCGGAGCCGTTTACTAGCGGCGACGGCCAGTTGTTCATTTCGCGGGAAGTTCCGCCCAGTTGTCGGCGAAAACCTCGCTACCGGAGGAGAATTGAATGACACCTTGGCATGTTGGCGAGTCTCTGATCTCAGCCCAGTCTTTCTTGAAGTTGCATACGACACGTTAGTTTAGTAGGCTACCGTATACTGCCGCAATTGGAACTGACATGCGACGGTCGGGCCGAAGCCTTGAAGTGGCAAGATCTGGCTTTTGTTGATGCGGCAGTTGCCAGTGATAAGCAGCTGATTCATCGTCCGGCGCAACCTCAGGGCTTCCGACTCCCGAGTCAGCATGGGCAATTCGCACTTCAATCAAGTCAAGTTGACGTCACCGGCAACCTGTGCGAATCTAGTACCGCCCACCCAGTGCCCGCTATTTGCAAGTGGGGAATCGACATCACAGTTCAAGTTGGATGCGTGATCATGGCTCGGACAGAGAGGTCTGAGAGCCACGACAGGGGAGCACAGTTAGGTTCTGATGGAGTCGCAAAAAATCTATATAATACACTCGGAAATGGACCATAGTAAACGAGCTTCCTGTTCATTCGATACGCCCTCATCTAATTAGCCGCCAACGCTCGCAATTTCGACTCGGCCTCCTCCCAGGTCCCGAGAGCCCCGCGCGATTCCTCAATCCAATCCCATCGCCTGAGCATCTCCTGTCCCAATGTCTCCATTCCCTCCCTCTCGTATGCACCGATCCCCCTATCATCCAGATCCTCGTCCTTACGCGTTCCATCGTAGTACCCTGGTTCCATGAACGATTGCATCCATCCGGTCGACAATGAAATGCGAGCTACTTCACGCGCAAATGGGAGACGCGTCTCTTCGTAAATGCGAAGTACGTCTCGGATGCAAGAGAGCGTGGAGAGAGGATGTGCGATGAGTCGGCCGAGGACAAACCCATCCTAGATACATGTCAGTGGCAACCACGGCGACGTGAATGGGGGTCGAACCTCGATTGCTTGACCCCCACCGGCACCGAAATGAGGCGTCATGGCATGACACTAGTGATTTATATTCATTTGACAGAATGTGCGCATCACATCCGGGCCGAGAAGACGCACCGCATCTCCGACAAGTGCAACCTTTTTCCGCACGCAGAACGGGAGTGGTTTCACGACATGGAGAGCCCACCTTGATGGCTTTCCGCAGAGCTGTATGTGTGGTGATCAGAATGGTTGCAAGTGTGGCTCAATTCAACAAGACCTCACTCCCACTACTGTCCTCACGCCAGGTTCAAAGTTGTTGAAGTATTTGGCCATTTCCTCACAAGTCGAGTCGGATACCCAATGGCCTTCGTAGTGCGTACCCATTAGGCTTGGATTACAAATGATCCCCACCACGTTGATGATTGTTCCTTTGGCAATCGGATAAGTGGCGAGGCACTACGAACGGCGAAAAGAGTAAGAATGGATACAAAGAAGAAAAATTACATGCACGTACCGCTCCCTTTCCGACAAACTATATGATTTTAGAGAAACAAGGTTCAGATTTTGCATGGGTCACTCACTCCTAACATTTCTGTCAAAGAGATGTTATTTGGGTCTTCCTTCCTCAGTGTCTCTGCAGGGATGGTGCAGCGATACGCTGACATTCCTGTGAAAGTGGCATCGATGTATTGTTCAAGGTCCGTCTCGCCCTGGACGTCTTCCTTGGAGGCTTTTTCAAACATTGTCTTGCGAGTTTCTGAGCGAACTCCATCTGCTCCGATGAGCACGTCAGTAGTCGAGGTAGTCCCGTCCGTAAAATGGAGGACAATTGGTGAGGTGGACTTTGCATCTTGTTCCTCGGGTTCTACGTAACTGACGAGTCGCTTCCTGAGATGTACTGTGCATGAGAGCGGAATGTGTTTTTCCAGTATCGCCACCATATCACGACGATGCATGGCGGAAGCACCGTCTTCACCCTTCCATGAGAACAGGTCTCCGAGTATCAAAATATGAATATGTCAGAACTTACAGCGATGGATTATTTGGTACCATACGTACCCGCCCTCAGGTATGTCAGCCCGCCTAACAGTGGACCCTAATTTTTGGGAGTGTGGGCAGACTGGTAACAGATACGATCGAAAAATGGCTGCTCACCGCTGACACTTTCAGGATCGCGCGTAAGGGTATGTTTAAAGTCGTCGAACATCCCGAGCTCGGTCATGACGTCGTGCGTCTGCCTCCATAGAGTGATCCCTGCACCGACGGTGTCGATAGAGTCGTGTGCTTCGTACAGGTTGATGGGTATCGAAGGGTCGTATTTTCCAATTGTGATCGCGAGGACAAGACCCGCGATACCAGCGCCGCTGCGGCCCGGGTTTGAGTGAATCTCCAGCAGATCATCAGATGCGACCGCTCACCATATAGCAATACGGAACTTGGGCCCTTGCTCTGATTCAGAGGAAGACAGTGGAGCTGACATTATTTCAGTAGAAGGGAGTCTGGCCTGCAACGCAAGAGAGTCAGATGTCTTATCTACTTCGTGCGAACGTCGGATACAGTCATTCATTTGAGCGCGACCGCCGCAAGAAGCCCGCCCAGTGTCGACAAAAACCTCGCTACCGAAGGAGAATTGAATAACACCTCTGATCTCCGCCCAGTCTTTCTTGAAGTTGCATACGGCACGTTACAACCCATTTGAGACTTTAAGCCAGGACAAAATGAGCCAGTCAAATAATATACGTAGGAGTCAAAGGTTTCATGCCACCGCAAAAGGCACTGGCATGCGACGATCGGGGCCAACTTTGCCGACATCATTGGCAAGATCTGGCTTTTATTGATGGCGGTAGTTGATAAGCAGCTGATTCATCGTCCGGCGCAGCCTTCGCTTCGGCATGGGCAATTCGCACTTCAATGCCAAATTAAAAATTTGCCGAGGTTCAGGTAACGTGTTGGCTTATCCGACCTGCGGGGCCATCAATCACGTTAGCAGACCCTTAGGCTAGAGGTGCATCGAGGAGATTGCGGCGCGACAGCTGTCTGACCAGCCCTCAATCACCATAACTTGCTTGCCAAGTTGGGACGATGGGCGTGGAGAGCAGGAAAATAGACAAACAGAAGCAACAGGTGTGTGAAGGCGGGACGAAGAAACCGAGGGGCGTCATACTAGCGGACACATTGGTCACTGGCAGAGGCAAGCCTTTCAAGATGGTGTGCTCACTAGGGGACGATGAAAAGCTGTATGATGGCGAATGGAAGATATTACTTTGGATCGCGGTGGTTACTTGCTTAACAGTCAGGTTAGCCACAACGTGCGTGTTGTTGTCGAGTCCACCGACAGGTAGTCCTATTCATGGAGTTCGACGCATAACTCACGAAAATAAAATACTCTGGCATGCTTTGCAATAATGAACAAGATCACCGCGAGGACTATTGGGTTTGAACTCATTCATAGCCCAGTTGTCTATAGGAGGCAGGATTGCAAGGAAGAACCGGGGTAGAAAATCTTGTGTCGATGAGAATGCGGAAAACAGAGGGTTTCCACATGGGATTGTCTGCTCTACCCACCGGGGGCTGGACATCAGTGCTCCACTGCCAGGCGTCGTCCACCATAGAGTCGATTGACAATAGCACTCCGGCGGAGTACTTCTAGCTCCTTGGCAGCCTCATTGTACGCGAGGGAAAGTTTTATAGGGTTCTCTTCCGCCTGCGAGCACATCTAGTACCGGCTCACACCGTCTGAGAAAGAGGACATGGCTTACCTGCATGTTGCGGAATGTACCCTTTGTCCTCTGCAGAAAGTAGTTGCGGAAGTTGTATGAACTAAACGATCGCGCTGCGCGAAGAGTAGAACCATAGAGACTGAGGATTGCTCGAGGCGAAGGTGGAGGAGCCATTGGTGTTGAAAAGGAGAGAGAAAACGGGAGTTTCCGTGGATATACCCGAAAAGGAGATCAATGATGTGATCGGCTCGGCCAGATCATCGGTTTGTCCACAACCATGAAGTATTTTTCGACCCGCGGACATCCTGGCGAGCAGACCTTCGAAGAAGCAAGTGCGATCCTTTATCTCACCCTCTGTTACGCTGATCTCTCGGTCTCACGCTGCAGGTTGTCTTGGCTGGCCTTGCTCCAGATGGCGGGCTTTATATCCCAAAAGATATCCCAACTCTCCCGAAAAACTGGCGGTCTGAATGGGCGAGTCTTAGTTACCAACAGCTGGCCTTCAACATCCTCTCTCTTTTTATCTCCCCCGAGGAGATCTCCCCAGCCCATCTTATTGCGCTGATCAACAGGACCTATACTGTTGGCCCGTCCGCGTTTCGCGATCCATCTATTACACCACTTGTTCAACTTGATCCAAAAATACACGTTCTCGAACTCTTCCACGGGCCTACCTATGCGTTCAAGGATCTTGCACTCCAGCTCGTAGGAAACCTCTTCGAATACTTTCTCATTAGGCGTAATTTAAGGAAGGCTCCGGGAGAACCCCCAGAGAAGCTCACTGTCGTCGGTGCCACCAGTGGTGACACCGGAAGTGCTGCCATATACGGGTTGCGGAACAAGGCCAACATATCCGTTTTCATTCTCTTCCCTCAGCGACGAGTTTCACCTATCCAGGAAGCTCAAATGACCACCGTCCTTGACGACAACGTCCACAACCTGTCTGTTAGTGGGACCTTTGACAACTGCCAGGTAAGTACACTCTTCACTGCCTTGCGCTGGCAGCCGCATTTTATCCATTATCCAGGATGTCCTCAAATCCCTCCTAGCTGATCGACAGTTCAACGAAAAGCACCATCTGGGAGCAGTCAACTCCATCAACTGGGCGCGCATTCTTGTTCAGATCGTCTACTACTTCTCTGCTTACTTCCAGCTTGTGAAAAACACCGACATCGACGTCGATAGCTCCGAAGTCCAGTTTGTTGTTCCTACCGGCAACTTTGGCGATGTCCTCGCAGGGTACTACGCCAAACGTATGGGCCTGCCTATGGGAAAACTAGGCATTGCGACGAATTCGAACGACATTCTCGCAAGGTTTTGGAAGAGTGGGTCATACGAGAAAGTCGATCCTGCTGCTGCCCCGGTAGCTGGTGGCGTCTACGCAACCGTTAGTCCCGCCATGGATATCGCGGTGTCGAGCAACTTTGAGCGATTGCTTTGGTGTCTTGCCTATGAGCGCGCTGCGCAGGTAGATGATGCATCCAAACGTGCAGCTGCGTGTGACCAGGTCCGTGATTGGATGAATTTGGTCAAGAGCAAAGGGGCTGTTGATCTGTCACCGGTACTTGAGGGTGCAAGGAAAGATTTTGTTGCGGACAAGGCTAACGACGAGCAGGTGGGTTTCAACGTGGATATGGATGCTGGTATGTTAAATTTTTGGAAACAGACGATCGCTACTATCCGAAGATACAACGAGACCAAGTCATACCTCGTTGATCCGCATACAGCTGTGGGGCTACACGCCGCCGAAGTGTTTGCGAAAGCAAAGTACGTCTTGCCATTTTTTTCTCACATATGAGCGAGTACTGAACTCACTGTTCGTTCAAAGCTCCCCTGAGACCATTCAAATCGTCCTCTCCACTGCACACCCTGCAAAGTTTGCCGAGGCTGTCCAGAGAGTTCATGCATCGTTCGATCCGAACACGGTGTTCGGTGATCTCTTGTCCCGTGAGCGCCGCGTAGAGGCTATAGTGGGGACAGAAGAGGAGCTCGCTGGCCTTGTTAGGGATATGATAGACAGGGTGGCAAGCAGCAAACAGGAGGACTGAATCTGGCATGATTCATTGTATGCCAAGTTGGGGTGAGAGGTTGTACATGTACACTCCTGTCTTCTGGCCGATGTACGTTGCTCGTGTCCCACGGTGCGAAGACTCTTGCTGGTGTGGCTGCGTAGCCAGATCTCGGCCATCATTGGTGCCGATATGCCGAAGGGAAAGCCGAGAGGCCGACGCAGGAATGTCACGGATAACGCCGAATCGTCGAGCACCTCCAAAAGCTTGCCAATGAAAGCAGACTAAAGGAAAGCGTTGACAGCGATGACTGCCCGGCGATATTTTTGGTTCTCCCGAAGAAATCAAGCTCAAGTGTCAACAGACGCAGTTGGCGACCGCGGTTGAACACACTCCATCGATGGCTGCGTTAACGCCTCCCCAAACACCGCCCACTGGCACTTGGAAACATACCGTCGAGGACGTCAACAGGCTCATCACACTGGCACAGCGTTAGAGAAGAAGAGGAAAGTCGCCGATGATATTGTCAAGTTGCCCGAGAACGAGCTCGGTTTTGATAACGTGAGTATCGTATCCCTCAGCCTCAGATGAGTCCGCATATGTACCCCGTACGGGAGACCATACGCACTCCAAGTGTGAGTACGCGTAACTTGTTCCATCGACTGCGGTTCTCTGATGCTACAGTTGAATCCAGCCTGAAAACCCCCTCGAAAGAACCACGATCCGTTGGCTTTGCCAGCGATGTGACTAGAGGGAAGAATGGTCTCCCTTTCTGTTTAGAACCAAAAAAAGTGGTGGATCAATTGCTTTGGAGACGTTACGAGCCTCGTCGTCTTTTGCACAGTGCTCAGTGAGTATGATCAAGTGTCACCAGAAGAGAAGAACCTGGAAAATTTTCTTCCGTGAATTATTCTTTGTCGGGTCACAAGTATTTTTTCCCCTTCTATTATGCTTTTCGAAGCTGTGGGCAACTCGCGGTGGTTCCTGCGAATATCCATCATTGTTATCCTCAACAAGATGATCCGGTGTGTTCAAGATCAAGCTACCCGAGATGTCGGTAATTCGGAGGCCACCAAATATACTCTGGAGATTTATGCGAATAAAACAGGTATTGGACCACAGCGTGTTCCGAACAGGCTCAATGATTACGTTGTCTCTGAGCTCACGGTTGGTTTGCTTCCATCAGGCCAACCCGGATGCCAAGACAATCATTCAATTAGTATCCGCCGTGGTGAGGGAAACCATACTACGGAACCCTTTAAACGACTCTAATGTTCCAATAATGTTCTGTAGTTTTTATCTTCTTCCTCGTTTCTTCACCCGCCTCGTGTTTATTGTCTTTATTCCTCTACTTCATCTTTCCATTGTGTCAGAAGTAGCATTCGCTATCTTTAGTAAAGGGCTACCTTGGTTGTCTGCGTTTCGTCATCTTTTCTTTTATGTGAGAAGAGTGAGATGACAGCAAAAACTACGATGAAATGGAAAGGCATATATGTACCATACAGGAACAACGTCGGTCAGGCTAATGGATCGTAAGCAACATAATCCTACACGTCCCCCGCGCTGCTGCGATTAAGATATCTCTACGATCCCGACGCGGATTTCCTTCGCAGAGCTGATGCGGCGTTCAAGCCCTGGCAAGACGATCTCGTGCTCAGCAGCGACCCGCTTGTAGTCCCCACGGGATTGTTGCTCCAACAAAAGAGCATGGAACGGCTGTTGCAGACGGACGACGAGCTGCAATGCGCGGGTATACTCGTCCATCGTGGCAACGGGTCCAGCATACAAGGGAGGAGCGGCCGCAGTGGGTTCAGCTCGAGACTGAGAATTCACTTCGGCCTGCGAACCAGACCACGAGTCCGACTCATCGCCGCTATCCGATGCGATTTCCCAACCGACCTCGTCTAGTTGACCACGCAAGTCGCGAATCCAGGGATGGACGAAAAGGAGTTTGCGCGGCTCTGCCAACGAAACCTTCTCCGACGTCCGAAATTCTACATGGCCGATCCCCGACACCCGAGCACCGAAACACTTTCTTTCACCGATCTCGGCATCAGGCTTCTCAACGAGCTTCTTGACCGGGAACAAGATACACGGGAGGGATAGTGTCCGGTCGGCAAATCGTGCTGATGGCAGGCGCATGACTCGGTCATAGACAGTCATTGCCTCTATCTGAGACATCGAACTTTTTAATCCCGAGATGCGCCCATCTATTTCCGCATCTTCAATGGCGAGCGAAGCTTTTGGGGGTTGAGGATGAAAGGAAAGGGAGGCTGGGAGACAGCTGTTGTACAATGAAGACTGTCCCGTCCAGCCAAGCACCGCTGCCTCACCCGAACGAGCCATCAGCTCCTCAAACAGTTGGCACAACGCTGCTTCTCCTCCTTCTCCGCGGTGACACTCGAGAATCATTTGTTTCATCGTATCAGCTGCGTCATCATAGCGCTCCAAAGCATGCAGCGCGGCATGTCTTCTTCCGTGTCCCCAGGGACCCTGGGGGTTTGCCTCGATTGCCTGAGTGGTTGAGACTCAGTGTCATCATATAAGAAAGATAGAATAGTCATACATCATCAGCATCTTTCAATGAATCCTCCCACAACATCATTGCTGCGCGAACTTTGCTTCGTTTGACCAAGAGACACGCAGGATTCAAAGGATTCAAAGACAATGCTGCAGAGTAGCTTGAAATGGCCTCTTCGGCATTCTTAGACCGCATCGCTGCGTCGCCAATGTCTTCTAACATGTTCATGCATTGCTGAAGGTGCTGCTTTATCTCAACACCAAGGCCATCAAAGTTCCATCCAAAAATCTTTCGAATACTGTTAGGTTGAAGATGGAGTGAAAGTAAGCAGCTTACAAGTGAGATGACGACCAATTCAGGACAATCTTGAGGGACAACAGGTTCCCCTGCGCGCCTGAGCCATTCCGCGGCCTGCTCATGGTTTCCTTCCTCCAACGACATGCCTGTGAGTATGATGTTCATTCGGGCCTGAATACGACCTGTTCATCATTTCATGCTAGTCAAATCCTGGAATTTACATACCCGGACTGTGATATATATAGTTTTGTCATCCATAGCATCGATCAAGTCTTCGACTCGCGAAATAGCTTCATCGTGTCTTCCACACTGGAACAGGACGATGGCCTGTATGAAATCGGGTATTAATGCAAATAGCGACGAGAAGAGTAGGCACGTACCTTGATAAGCAAAATAAAATTGCTTTCAGGCAAGGAACCATTAGTGAATACGAGGTCAAATACACGCATGGCAGCTTCGTGGTCGCCATTGGCTGCGCGGGCTATTGTGATTGCAATCTGACCGATTGTGGACCGTTGAACCTCGACAGACTTGGTGTGCGATACTAGTTAATGCGTGACGAAACCAAAGAGAATCGAAAGGCTACCTTTTTCGCATCATCCATAGCCAAGTTGTATTGCTTCAGACGGGACCGTACGAGGGACCGGTGAGCGAGGCACTGTGAATGACGAGAAGGATCTTCAATATTCAGGATCTTTTCTGTCAGGACTTGCTCGGTGCGAGTCAAGTCGCCCTGAGTCCAAGCTTCAAGTGTCTCTTTGCTGATTTGCATGAGTGGAAATTCTGATACAAACAGATCAGAAGTGGCGAAATAAACATTGTTTGATGCACTCACGACGCTGAGGAAACAGTAGGAGATTTCACACTTTAAGATTCATCAACATTTAGCAATAGAAACACTTACATCTCCTGTAAGGTACGAGTCCGGAAGGACACCAAGAAGACTCCTCACGGTGACTTTCCCATTGTCTTCGCCGGTGACAACGTAGGCGCCCTCAGGGGACAGCGTCATGGAGTAGACATTACTGGCGTGATTGATCATAGGACCAATCTGCTTGTATGTCGAGGCATCATGAAAAGACAGCCAGGTGCTTCTGGTAACGGCGATAAACTTTTGGTTGGACGATGCTGCGATAGAAGAAATACGTATGGAACTGTTACTGATAGGAAGAGGCCATGTACTGAGCAAGGACCCTGAGGATGGGTCAAAACACTTGGCTTCGTTGGACGGCAAAGAGGCAGCATAAATTTGACAACCATTGGCTGACCAGGCAAGTGGTGAAGAGACGTCCTGCGTGAATGGGCATGGAATGTCGAGCAATCGTTGACCTTCGTCGCTGTTGAAAATTCTGATTGAGGTTCTGGTCGCAGTGGCGAGACGGCGGGCGTCCAGAGAGAACTGGACTGCAACCACGTTGGAGTCATGCTGCAGTGGACCCAGGAGTCGTTTGCCTGTGGTAGTGCTCCAGACAAATACGCATTTGTCGCCGAACCCACCCGTGGCAAATGTCGTCGAATTGGAAGAAATATCAACTGACAACACTGTGTCTGTGTGACTCGTCGCGATGTCCAGAACTTTTGTATGAGTTTCCGCATTCCACACGCTGGCATACGGATGTGAGGCCAACCCGCACACCAGCCATTTGCCATCCCTTGATAACGCGATGGCATAGATGTTTTTGCATCCTGCTTGAATTGCTGAGCCAACCTGATGTCCGTCGTCTACTTGCCATCGGCGAATCACCCCTCCATTACCACCGCTGAAGACCTGCTTGCTATCCGCAGTAAAGCAACTTGAGTACACCTCATGTCCACACTGGATTTCGATTACTTTCGAGCGATCTGACAGGTGTCGACAAATAGTTATCACAGGCCGTGGGGTATTAGGGATCTATTTACCGTTTTCTGCGGAAGGCATTGATCACGCTCGGAGCTCAGACACGGTGACGGATAGCGGGAGTACAGGGTCAAAGGGTAATGATTACGTGTTCTCCTGGTGTTGTAGCTTTGAGGCTTGCCACGAGGCTACACTCGACTTCCCTCCATTCAAAAATTTCCGCCGTCCCCGCTCACCCCTCCTCTACCACGACGGCTTGATAGCACCGGTATGCGTACGCAACCACTTGTTCGTCCTCTTCCAGCGCATGTCTGAGGCATTGAGCGCGACGTCGCGTTGCCCTCTTGATGATCGATCCACCCGACCTCGAGCACGATCGTCAATCCACAGAGAAGGAACGGTGGAGAGACACGGAACTGAGCGCGGAAACCACCAAGTGCAAAAAGAATACGAACGAACGAAAAATCAAGCTCACCGTTGTCTTGCTCGTAGCCTACTGCTACACGTCACGCTCGAAGCACGTACGTCGAAAGCGCAACCGACACTCTCAAGCATCATCCTATAATCCACTGCCTCTAATTCCAGTGGGCACTGCCAACCCTCGCCCACTTCGACCCGGAGGATGGATGGTCCGATTCGAGTACAAGATGGCCTGCTTTGCGGAGTTCGGAGGTGAAGACGAAGTGGCACTCAAGTATGTCATACTCTTTTGTGCATTTCACAACCACTCGAATTACCATAATACCAAGCTCTATCTATACAAGAACGAGCACGCGCTCGCCCTCTCCTATCATAACCTCCACATGCGCCGTTTTTCCCACTTTTCCCGTGGTTGGGGCATCGGTGAGGAGACCTTTGAGTATTGGAGTCGGATGGCATGGCAGCAAGGTTCATCATATCGTGTCTCAGACTCTTAGACATCATACGCTTACAGAACTTCTCAGGCAGGGCTTCGGTTCCACGCTCACGTTTCCGGCACATACCCCAATCACGCGGGAACCGGGTGCTCCGTCCGATATGGACGTTCGGACTGTCGGATTGAACCCCAGTCATGCCCTGCAACATCCGGGCCACATTACCACATAGCGGCACGTTGTACCAAAGCTAGACGCGAGCAAGTGTACCTCGCATAGAGCGAATGCTGCGCCTGGATATGTCAATGAGTGTAGGGTGGATCACTTGACGATCGTGTTAGAGGTATTTATTTTGTTTGTTCAAGGCAGGTGTGTTTATAGGATGTGTTCCTGTGGTCAGTGACTAGTGACCTGGCGCTGACCTGTTTCAGCGTTTCTAACTAGATCTTTGTAGAACACGTTACATCTCGCTGGAGACCAATTCTCTAATGTTTGTCATATCGAGCCGACTGTCGTGGAGGACGACGGGCAGCGAGGACCTTCATGGGGCGGGTCGCGTTTCTACTTTGCGAATTTCTGACAACTTTATCATCACGGCCCCTACGCGCATCCCATTTTCACCCCTTCCGACCTCTCCGTGATTCTCGACGTCCCCGCCACCGCGATGCTACATGCACCGATATTGATGCGCCTGACGACGAATTTCATCGTAGCTGGGTTGAGGAGTGGGCGATTGCCGCTGGTGTTGCTGGGTGGGGAGCGGGTGACGTGGAATGCGATTCCGCGAGCGTAGGTACGTGAGGGTGCCGAGGGTAGGGTGGTGCATCATCAACAGGAGGAGGGCGGCGGTGCGGCTGCGGCTGGAGAAGGGCAGGGGCAAGGGGTGGCAGCGAGTGTTGTAGATGTGATATCAGGGGGAGGAGGGGGGCATGCCCATGACGCTGAATGGTCGATGGACTACGTCGCCCGTTGTTATATCTTTACACTCGAAGTCTCTAGATGATAACCACTGCCACTTGGTGACGCGACGCGACGCACACTACTGCCAGTGCCCGCACAGGGCGCGGACGGCGGCGTCGATCAGAGTGCGAGATGGAAAGTGAGAACACGATTTAGATTATGAGTTCTCAGAGCGGCCTGATGTCGTGACCGGGACCGTTGCCCGGCGATATTTAGTTCTCCCGAAGAAATCACGCTCAAGTTTCAACAGACGCACTAGTACTCGTTGGCGACCGCGGTCGAGCACATTCCATCGATGGCTGCGTTAACGCCTCCCCAAACACCGCCCACTTGGAAACGTACCGTCGAGGATGTCAACAGGCTCATAACCACAGCATTAGAGAAGAAGAGGAAAGTCGCCGATGATATTGTCAAGTTGCCCGAGAACGAGCTCGGTTTCGATAACGTGAGTATTTCCCGGGCTCCTCCGCTCACAGATAAGTCATCCTCGCATTCTTCGTCAGGTATTTGTGAGTTTCATATTGCTTGGGCCACAAATTCGAACATATTTTCAACCCCCCTCTGCATATACCCAGTCTGCACTGGCCGTCGCGGAAGCTGAGCTCAAGTGCATCTCAGAATCGCTCGCTTTTTACAAGGACGTCTCGACAGACAAGGAGCTACGTGATGCTTCCACCGCGGTCGATGAGCGTTCACACAAGTTCGCCAACGAAGAGTCAATGCGAGAGGACCTATACAAATCGATGGCGATGGCCGAGGCAAACTTGCGCAAGATGGGCGCCTGGGAGGAACTGACCGACGAGCAGAAGCGACTCGTCGAGAAGATGTTACTCGACGGTAAGCGAGCTGGTCTGGCGCTCGAGAAGAGGGAAGACAGGGAGAGGCTAAAGGTTCTCAAGGATCAACTTTCAGGCGCATGCTCGAAGTTTAGAGTCGGTGAATGCGCTTTGCTCCGTGTTGGTGATGCTAACGTATACATTGCAGAAAAACATCAACGAGGAAAATGTGAGTCAACGCATCGATCAGAAATATGGATACAATAGTCATCGTGTAGGGCCGCATCAGCTTCACGCGCGAGCAACTGGACGGTGTTCCGGAGGACGTGATCTCTGGGTATGCACAGCGAACAGAAGGCGACAGGGTACTGTACGATGTCACATTCAAGACACCGGACATCTGGCCGCTCGTGAGTTGTGTATTATCATGGAAAAATGTTTGGCTCTAATCGTGCGATGAAGTTTGATCACGCGAATGTTCCTTCGACGCGCAGGGATGCATACCGAGCCTACGAGGGCCGATTGGCAATCAATACCGAACTCTTGAGCACCACGCTCTCTCTCCGAAGGCAGATCGCTGAGGCTTTACAGTATAATTCGTGGGCGGATTATGCTACTGAAGTGAGGATGTCCAAAAATGCTGCCAATGTCAAAGAGGTAAGTAAATTTGTTATCGTCTCTCTCTATTGCATGATCTATATCCGGATGCACATAGTTCTTGGATGAGCTCAGGAGATATCTCGACCCCGTTGGAAAGAAAGAATTAGTGGCCATCGTTGCACTGAAAAACGAAGATTATAAGAAGCGGGGCTTGCCAATGGATGACAACCTTTGGCATTGGGACAGCAGGTACGGTTTCGCCAGATATCTACAACATCCGTTTGGTTGATAATACGGGCCTCGTTTGCTAGATATTATAACAGCCTATATTCGGAGCGCAATTTAAGCCTAGATGGCTCTCTTGTCAAGGAACACTTCCCTGTTTCGTTTGTTGTCCCTGCCATTCTTGAGATATACCAAACTCTTCTGGGGGTCAAATTCATAAAGATTAACGACGAGGCGAAGGACGTCTGGCATCCTGGTGAGTTATCACCATACCTCTTCATCATATATGTATTCAATGTCCATGCAGATGTACAACAGTTCGCGGTCTGGGAAAAGGACGCGCAGAATGTGTCAGATTTTATCGGACACTGCTATCTTGACCTTTTCCCTCGCGGTAAGTTAGAGTTACATTATGCAGTGTCACATTTTCTTACCATGTTCCGCCTCGGAACGTATAGAGGCTAAATTCCCTCATGCCGGCGTTTTTTGCATTCATCCAGGTTACGAACTTCCTAATGGGAAACGGCATTATCCTGTGGCAGCTATAGTTGCTAGCCTTGCGAAGCCCACACCGGAGCGGCCAGCACTCATGGGCCACTTTGATGTGACGATACTCTTCCATGAGATGGGTCATCTCTTCCATGAATTGTTGAGTCGGACACAGTATTCGCGATTCCACGGAACAACTATTGCACTTGATTTTGCGGAGGCGCCGTCCCAGATGCTTGAGAATTGGTTGGGTATGGTCCTATTCCCTAGAGTGCGGTGGCTGACTTGGGGCGATCGCATCGTAGGTGCTGGGAACCCGAGGTACTGAAGAAGATGTCAAGCCATTACAAGACGCAAGACCCTCTCCCCGATGACCTCATTGCCAAAATTGTCAAGAGGTTGGCATCTCTTTTTCGAATGTTTGCATGTGGATCTATAAACTCATTCATACAGTCGCTATGTCAATTCCGGGTTGTTCTACCTGCGCCAGCTGGTTTTTTCCACGTTCGATCTGGTAGTACACGACAACAGTTTGGACCCAAACACAGACTATACCAAATTGTGGAACGAGTTGAGAGAGCAGATCGCGTACCTCCATGGTGGGGACCAGCCTGGGCAGGGTTCATTTGGCCACATTGCTGGCGAATACGACGTTGGGTACTACGGGGTATGTTCGTGTGAGTCTGACTCGAGTGAAAAAAAAAACAATCTGACAATGGCGTGTTGCAGATATGCCTACTCGCTCGTTTTCGCTGAAGACATGTATTCGACTGTGTTCAAGAAGGCGCCGCTCGATCCCAAGTTGGGAAAGCTTTACCGCGACAAGATTCTCCTTCCTGGTGGGAGCCGGGACGCAATGGATCTGCTCAAGGTGTGTTGGATGCCTTGCTTGAACGTATGCGCCGAATGTCTGACTGGACTTGGTTTGTAACAGGATTTCCTGGGACGCGAACCAAACCCAAAAGCGTTTGTCAACGAAATCGAGCGGTCCAGACGATCTGAGTGTGTTGAATAGGCAAGGGCCGTTATTTAGTGGCGCGTGTACGATATGTCGTGTAATTCCTCCCCATGGATGAAATGCGTGAATGCTGGTTTCCCGAAGAACATTGGACTCCCGAGTCCCGCCAGTCTTGCTGAACCGAGTGCTCGCCGAGTCGCTATAACTTAAAGACGGATTATTGTATATTACTAGTACGCAAGCGACCTAGGGATACATAAATAGTGAATCGCAATACTACAACTCGAGGCATCTTTTGTGAGCCGATAAATATAAATATTTTGACACATCACAGCGTCGAGAGAAAAGGTAGAGAACAAAGAAATGCAATAATTCATTAGACCAGCTCCCCTAGCCTCGTTAGAAGTGACGATTTCTCTAGCAGTAATCCTTGGTCATCAGTCTCCTCGAGAGTCGGTATGTCCTGCAAAATTAGCTGAGTTTGGACACCAGGGGTAAGAGCCAACAGCGATCACATACCGACACAAAGTCCAGATCAGCGATGGGAGTCTGTTGGAAATGAACGCGTGTCCATATGGGTTTACAACTAGGGACGATAACAAGGGGTACTTACCACCTTCGTTTTATACCACAGTTTATAACCAACAAACAGACTGAAAAATACGGGCAGACTGATGTCTGTAACGTTGCACGTCTCAGTTCGTTTCTATACAATTCCAGATGAAAAAGTATAGACTTACATGATGCAACAAATTTCGCAGTATTCCAATCCCAGAATACGGAGATACCGCTTACGAGCATGTAGAAGAATATCCTGCGAGCATTGAGTTTATTACAATACAAACCTGGATAGATGACGAGCGGCATACCAGAACATCGCCCACATGGAGGCATAGGGCTGCAAAGGCGACCTCCAAACGCCACGAGGAATAATCCCTTGTATTTTCAGGCCATAGTCTGCACGTATGGTTGTGGTTATGTTTCGTCGCGAGGACTTTGCAACTTACAGAAACGCAGGTACGTCAAGTTGAGTATGAACCAACTGTGATATGAAAACATGAATAGTTGATACGACTAAGTCCAAATAAACCTTACCCAATGAATCCGCACATGGCGGCTGAAAGAACGTCAGTAATTTATTGCTCGATTTTAGGTTTGTCCAGTACCCACCCAGACTAACAAACCAGCTACACACGAAAGTCAGTTAGAATACGACCATGGGGAGGAATATTGCGTACTTGAATACTGTCCCGGATGCTTCGGACACGTTCATGAATGCCAAAAATGAAAACAACCACTATTGGAAATATTCAGTCGATGTGGCAACTCGCAGAAACTGCAATTGATTATACACACCGAAGAAAGGACTGCTACCCAGGGTAGACCATCCTTTGTACACTTTGTGAAGATTTTGGGTGCCTTTTTCTGCACCGCCAGTCCATATAGGATGCGGGATCCAGAAAACAAATATGTGTTTGCGGCAGAGAAAACGCACAAAATCAAGACGGCATTAACAATGGAAGGGAGAACTGTATGCGAAAGGCATTCATAAGCAGTCTACCATTGATTGAGTCCCAGAGAGTACGAACCTTTGACGCCTGCTCGTTGAAATGCAATCACAAAAGGAGACTGGCCAGCAGAAAACCCAGATCTAAAAGAACTGTCAGATGGGAGGCAGACGGGAGAAGGCAGCTAATTACTGGAATAATGCTGGATCATTCGACGGAACGAGCATTCCAACCACTAGCACCGAAACAATCTAGAAGTAACTGAGATCAAGAAAACTGAAAATGAAACACTACTTACGAAAAAGAATATCAGTCTGAAAATCACCGTCTTCATTGCCTTGATGAGATTTGTTCTGGGCTGTTTTGTTTCGGCGGCGGCGCTGTGTATGCATGGTAAGACCCGGTCATGCGATATACAGCTGAGCACCTACATAGCTATCAATTCAATACCACTGACGGAGAACCCGGCAGGCGCAATTGCAACAAGCAAACCGATGAAACGACCTTTAGCACCGGGTTCTAGTACTATATGAACACGTCAAGATCTTGTTGGCATTGTGCAGAAAACGACGGATCAAACATACAAGAAACCATGGGTCCCGGATTTTTCCAGTACTGTTCAGGTTGTTAGCAAAGTCCATTGTTAGCACCGTAAGCAGGTCACCTTGAAGCCAATCCTGAAGATGCAAGGTGAATAATATTCAGAAAACGAGTGCGGAAACTCACCTTTGATGATCAGGGCCTCCTCCAAGGCTGATCACGAGCCCCCCGATTATCTTCACTTCGTATGAGTAAAAAGAGTATGAACAAGAAAGGGATCCAGTGACTTGCCAGACCGACCACAAGAATAACTACAAAACCGTCGTAAGCAACAGCACTCCGAAAATCGGTCAGTACATACTTCTCAGCGCCGAAAAGAAGATTTCCGCTGAGGATGATGAGCGCGACTAAGAGAGACATTTGAGAACAAACTCACAATTGCCGAACCATCTGATAGATTAAGTGAGGACGGGCCCATATGATAAACAGGGCAGAAAACTTACCGGACACCAAATAGGTTGATCAGAAGGAGCGATACAATGATTGCCGCGATGTAGATTGCGGTATGATCAGGCTAGTTCATACATAAACGTCAAGGGGATGTGTCGATTTGAAGATGGTCACGGTGTAACTGACGTTTGTATCCCAGAACGTGACTATCGAAGAGAAAGCACTGATTTCGAGCGGTATAGCAGTTCCAGCATACTGGAATAGAACTTAAAAATGAAGCAACAAAACAACTATAAGACTCACATAGAAATAGTTCTGAACAAATATTGCAAAGTATGAGTAAGAAAAAAGACCAAACGCTAATCACGAACCCATCCGAGCTAAGTTCACATTAGCAAGACTATCACATATGTAATGCTGTACTCACCGCAAAACCCATAGCAGGGTCTAGCCATCGTGCAACTGCATGTGGTTGGTTAAGTGTAACATAATATCAGATCCTGAGAGTCAACTTGCCAAAGAGCAATAACGATCCAGATATGGGCGCAAACGCTGTCATCTCCCCGATTGATATTATAGTCCTGGATCGGGTTATGCAAGAGCAGCAAACGAGGAATGGGCGGAGCATACGCATAAATGACAGTGCAGACATGGGTATAAACTAAGAGTGAACCCAAAGGGCCACAGTCCCCGAGGATCTGTCCAAGACCAAGGAAAAGGCCGGTGCCGATAGTCCCAGCGAGCTTGTGTCGCAATCAGCACACATTGCTACGTGGTACTAGATCAACCTACTGCAATCCTGTTCAGGTGATATCAGTGCGTTGACTTGGAACACGATAAATAAATGATTCATTACATTTGGATGTGTTGCCTTCCGAGCTGGCGTTTGACATGGTCCAGATTTTTACTGTACACGAAATCACCGGGAGCTGCTGAAGCCCCCGGTTTTTCCTGGACGGACGGCGAAGAGGAATTTAAACCGGTAGAACCGGACATAGTGATCGTGAAAGGAAGGGATTGGAATACGACTGGCTTCAAAGGCCATCAGGGTTTTTATATATCGCGGCGTTGCCTCGATGGGCTACGCCCCATTCGGACGACATTGATATTGGCGGTGTCCTATCTGTGTGCCGTTCCGAGTCTTTGAAACTATCACAGTCTGAATGGGTCGGCGAATTGAAACGGCTAATTCGGAAACATGGGCCTGGTGCGAGCGTCGCTTGCGCCAGGCAGAACTTGGGCAGAACCTTGTGATTCCAGTCTGTTTGCCGGTCCTGCTTCATAGAAAACCAGCTGAAATAAAGGATTCTGCGGCCCGAAGTTCAAGCGATCTACTATGTACGAAGTCAGTGCCACTGCCAGTGAGCGCTGTGCATTCTGCATTTGACATGTGTCTGAGTTTGAATTAGTTCATCGTCTGCTACTTACCGTAACTTACGTGGAGTCAACAAAGTGTAAGTCCAACTTTCACGCTTTACCCGGCTTCGTTCCCGCCTCCTTCTTTGGAGTGTGTTTGATGAACAAAAACATATTCAAGCTCAACAGTCTTATGAACTATACACGTTCAACTGCTGACTTATACTTCTTCAATTCTGATTCGTCCATTTTCAAGTTGCTGTTTTCGAGCCTCCGATATTAATAGAAATATTGACCCCACTTCTATCACAGCCCGCATCATAGCATTACCTCGCTTCCTAAGGCGCAACTTGACTGGAAGCTTGCACCCGTTTGACAGGCAGCCTCGTGTTGTTGTTGGCGTGAATGTCGGACGACTACTCGCGCTTATGTACTACTGAATACATATGTGTTGAGTTACAGCTCGAGCTCCCTGTTTCGTTCCTGTTCTCGACTGCGTGGTATCTCTCTTTCAATCACGCCCCGCACTTGCGTAGTGCTGGCTAGTCTGGTGCCTCATAGACAGTCTGGTCACCAGACCAAGTGCCGGCGTCCTCTTTCGTCTCCGGCTGCACCGCGTTATTTCATTCGTTGGGGTCGCTAAAATCGTTGCGCCGCTCTGCAATCGATCTACATGGGGACCATCATGATTTGTCCCTCGTGATTTCTTATCGCTGTGCTGGGTGGGCGGTCCCCCGATCGACGTTCCTTCCGCACGTGTCAAACTGTGATCCGGCACGTAAGGTAGTGATAACACACGAGAGATGCTGTGATGCCAAAGACACCCGGTCCCTGCAGTGTATGTTTGTAGTCAAAAAGCAACATGGAAAGGAAAATATACAGGAAAAAGTCATCCAGAAAGCAGGAGGTAAGGAAGTACAGAATCCGAGCGAAACGCCAGAGCCACGCAGATGCTGAACAGCGTTATCAACGATAATCATAACGCTTCCGCAGCCCCAACTAGTAAGTACTGGTATCATGAACCTTGCCATCCAGAAACGGATGCGCATACACGTCTCTCGCCACCTTTGGTGCATCGTCGTCCCTTATCGGCCACATCGTCGCGATCATCACCAGCGGCCAGATGAACTTCCAGTCTGGCAGGCAAAGGGCGAAGCCTCCTTGGCGATTAATGCATTAGATGTCTCTTTTCCAGGGGTGAGGTAAACGACTGGTCTGGCAGTGGTTGTCAAGGTAGCGAGCTGCTCGATGGTCCTCAGGAGCAAGAATCGTTCAAAACCCGGCTAGGACCGTATTTCGACAAGGAACTTTTCTCGTTTGGGAGCAACATCATGGTTCCACACTTATTCCGTCAACTGAGCCAGTGTCAGCGTTCGCCAGCTGGTGAATTGAGCACCTCCGACGGTCCCGAGAACTAGTAAATTCCAGCTCTCGTCTGTAATTGGTCAGCAAGGGCGGGATATTTTCGCATGAAGATCATCAACTATGGTGCGAAGCTGCAGGACTGATTCCAGAGAACGGAGCGGGTCATTCGGCAGTCGGCTCAGGAGTACCAGTTTCAAGTGCGGCGGCGGCGAAGTAGACGCTCAGTGAGTGGTAACCTCGAGCCATGCGAAGGGCCGAAGGCTGATAGAAGCATCGTATGCATCAAGGAGAAGTCTGAGAAGTTGGTTGAAAGAAGCAGGCAGAGATAGTCCAGCAGAAAGCAGCAAGAGAGTCGTTGAAGTTTACGAAAGGGCATTACATAAGAAACTTCCCCACTTCACCTTTGAGTACAACCCCAGTGGTAGGCTGCCGCCAAATAATCAACGTCGCCTAATCATTCATGCGGTTGGCATGGCTCACTCAGCTCTCCGGAATGCATGCTTCCTCAGGTTATCCGGATTCTCAAGGATAATTATTCTACCCTTTCTACTCCCCTACACGTCAACTCCAGAGCAGCGTACATTCCAAGGATGAAGTGGATGACGATGACTGTACAAGATCTTCGAGGACTCTGCATACACAATGGATAACGACCCGGGTTATCCTGAGGAGCCTGCAGAGCTCCCCGACGAGCCGTGGAGACTCGGGAGGAAGGCTATAGTGCAGGGGCCAATGCAGTGGAACCGAGCATTAAGGTGGCATCCAGAGGACATATACAGGGTACGGCGAACGACAATGAAAGGTGTTGACTAGACGTTATAGATGAGCCACCTGACATGGAGAGGCACAATGATGAATAGAGGGAACACTCCAATGGGTTGAAACATGTCGGTAGGATGCAGGTGCGAACATGCGGATAAGAGATCAGCATCTAAAGCTGGTTTGAACGGCCTTGACGCTCTCAGATTCAAGCGATGGTCCCTGATATGCCCCCCTCTCACCAAGCCAGACGCCCTCACTCCCAATGCCCCGACGTGCGAGAACGGTGCCGGCGCAATCTCGGCTACTTCCAAATGCTCTTGTCCCGCGTAACCCCCACGGTACAAGTCTCCCCCCCTCGTATTCAAGTTCCTCACCAATCTGCTCACCGCGGAACGTCCTCTACTCAACCTGCCCGGTTTTCCGCTTCGCAGAACGTGCATCTTAGTTGCCATTTTGACCTGTAGCTACCATTCTAACAACGCATTCATCGTTCCATCCCTCACCCACTGGGGGGAGCGGTGGTCGCACCGCGCCAGCCTAGAGGCTAGAGAATCTCATACACAGCAACATACCGGAAGTAGAGGCTGCACATGGGCGGAAGCAAGCGCCAAGAGCACAGCTTGGTGGTTCTGCGTGGGTAACAATGACGGTACAGGTTTCTTTCTGCTGCTCAGCGCTGATCGCCAACAAGAGACGCTTGAAGTAGACCAACGAGAGCGGTGAGCAAATCGACAGGACATTCGATCGACGACTTTAACGAGACATAGCTAGTTATACCGGCGACACCAGGGAGCAATGTCTATCAAAGGTGATAAGAACGAGACCATCCAAAGCAGAATATTGATGGAGACCCAGAAACGAGCGATGAAAATGGCGGACCCTCACCCCGTATCGTCACGGTTGACCAAAGGGACCCACATCTGATCACAATCTATCATCCAGATGATGTGTTTTCGTTCGCGTTTCTCGCTGGCGGGAAGGAGGTCGTGAGCGGCGGCAGAGAAATGAAGATTCGACGATGGCGAGTGGAAGATGGCATGGAGGTAGGGGTAGCAATGGATGCTGGAAGTGCCGTGTACGACCTTGTCGTGTCACGAGACGGCAAGTGGGTCATGGCTGGGACGAGCAGTGAAAGTTGTGGTGTGGAATTCGACAACCTTCGAAAAGACGAACGACTTCAAAGCACACGACGACGAGGTGACTGCGATGGACGTCTCAACTGATGGTACGAAAATCGCGACAGGATCGGATGACAAAACGATCGCTGTCTGGTCGTTTCCCATAGTGGAGCAACTGCTTGGCCCCTTGGAACACGACTCTGTCGTGACTGCGGTCAAGTTCTCTCCAGACGGAAAATTCATCGCAACTGCCACGCATGCACGCATGTCTGTTCGGATCTATGACAGTCTCAATGGTACCCTTCTTGCAAACTTTCCAATTGAAGTCAACACGGCATTCAACCGAACCCTCGCCTGGACGGGCGATGGAAAACAACTCTTTGCCTCGTGTCGCGATCACAAGATTCACTGTCTCGACGTGTCCTCCAGGACGATTCTCTCGCAATGGTCTATCCATAGCGACAATCCATACTGCATTGTGCTAGCATGTGACGGCGCATGCGTGGTAGTCTCTGCCAACTCGTCGGCCTCGTTCTGGGACACTACAACACATCAACAAATCGGACCTGTCATTGACTACCCCCATCTCGTCTCGTTCATGGCCGTCTCGGCAAACTATGATATGGTGGTTGCGGGTGGGAAGACAATCACGCTCCGCAATCTGCAAGGTGTCCTGCCACCATCTTACCTCAAGCATGTGAGCATATGCATTTTAAGACCAGTGACCATTGTCCTGACATCCAATGTATACCAGAAAGAACTTGATGAATCCCACTCGGATAGCAATATTGACTTACTGGAGGTACAAGTCTGTTCATATTCCTATTTGAAACACGTCATCATAAGGCACAGGTCGAGCTCCCGCCCACAACACTAACGGCTGACGATCAGTTCGACTATGACGAGGTTCGTGATCAATTCATTCCGACTTTACTTCCATGTTGACGCTGCAGAAGGCTCCCTCGCCGGCGTCGTCTGTTCATCATGAGGACCAGGTGCCACCGCCTGTCTCATCCCATTCCACATCACAGCCCCCAGTCCACCTCATGACCTCCGCCCCAGAGATACATTCGGAAACCCCGGGGATACGTTCAGAGAAGCACCATGATAGTGCGCCACCCTCTCGGTTCCTTCGGATTTTAGGAAGGTGGAAAAAGAGCATCAGAGAACCTGCAGTCCCTGAGCCTCGTCGCCCTGCCGGCATTAAATCTAGGTCAGCAGAGAACGTGAATACCTCGAACAGAGCATTTTCGACAATGGCGGAAGCTCGCAGTCAACCAGTGAGTGCTCCTTGGAAGGCGAAGGAATGTGCTCCATCTAATCTATCATCTTAGCGAACGGTTACTAGAAGGATCGGGGAACGGGTAGGTGCTCAAGTTGTGCATTGGGCACACGGATACCATCGTTCATCTTTCCTTGCAGAAGAAGTCGAAAGCCAGACCTCGTGCTGGCGGAGACCATGATCGTAGTACTAACACTGCTGGTCGTCCTCCTGATTCTAAGCCGTCGAGCAAGGCAGGTCTTCCGCCCGATGTGGAGGCAGGCCACGACGGTAGTACTAGTACTGGAGGTCATCCTCTGGATGCACAGCCGTCGAGCAGTGTAGGTCTTCCGTCAGCATTTGATCACATCGCGACAGCTTATGCTCTACCAGGCACGACAGGCAACAGATGCAGATCAAACTTCGACTTGGAGGGTCGATTTGAGGGTGCGCGTACGTTATTTGAACATGTATTGTGAAGCTTACAGCAGGTGTCAGCAACAACCTGGAAAGGCTACCCTTGCCATCACATTTCCCACATGGTTGTGCTGCTGCTCGTCAGGTACGAAAGAGGAATGATTCTAAGGAGCAATGCCTTCATTTATTTACTTGTATGGTCAATGAGCCCGTGTCAATAAGTGCACCGACCGCTGCTCACAGAGTGGGGACTCCTGCTGTGACATTCACCGATGATCGATGATCCGCACCTTGGATCTAGAGCAAAGTCTGAGATTGTCTGAAAAAGCACTCTTAGCTAGTTGGTGATTTTAACGGTTGCAGTCACTGGAGTCTGGACACAGTGGTCTATTATTACTACAACGAGTTGACTAGTCGTGTTCGAAGCAAGGGCTGCGAGCGGGCCGATGCGGTAACTTCCAATGCTCCCGAGGAGCATTAACGGCTACTATCTGACAGGAAGAACAGTTTGCCATGAGCGGTTTTACTAAGTCGAGCGCAATCGGAATATATTAAGCTTAAGTAGCACCAAGTGGGACAGACCGTCATCCGTACTATTTGATCACATTCGTCCGCGGATGTGTCTCGCTAAATTAGCTCAACATCGGATCTACATATTAGTATCTCATTCTGTTACGCCGCCCTCGATTCCGCGGGAATGTCGATGTGACGACGTGCAGCGAACGAGGGTTCGTGCCGGTATTGTCGTTCGCTTGCTCAGGCTAACCCTGCCAGTGTGAAGCTGAACTTTAGATGTAACTTCAACTTCAAGCCTTAGAACAGCAAACGGCGAGATGCGGCGCGATGACATCGAGTGTCTCACCGTTCGTGAAAATTTCGCCAGCACATTCGTGGGGCTGCTCTCGGCTCACTGCTTTCTCTGGGAATTTCAGGCTGCGGCGATTCCGTATCGAGTTCGCCACAATCACGTTTGAGTCCTTTTAACAGTTCAAACATGCCTGCTTCTACGTATGTAGAGATTGAGTCCTCAGTCCTCCAACTAAGATGACTTGTAGCCCAATTGGATTTAGCGGGCATAAGACTCCGGAAAAGGCGTAACCTATAATTTAGCCGGACGACCTTGGATCCATTGAAAAGCTCTCGGCGATGCTAGAGGGTGGGAGAGCGCATTTAAGTAGGGTTCGTGGCGGGGAGTTGTCTTTGACATTCAGAGAGGGGGAGGAGGCAGTGTCCAATCCCTCGATTCCGCCATAGGAGAGTCGACCAGGCCGTGACACGTGTGGGAAATTAATATGCGCGAAACGGAGAAGAGTTTTGGACTGCGGCTTCGCAACAACGTTATCTATATAAAACAAATTCCTTCTTTGAATCAAACTCGGACTCCACTTGCTTAGTATCCCGGGGAAAGCATACAATAACTTCTTTCAGTTTTCAGCTGCAATGTTGTCTCAGCCAATCGCAAAATGACCAGCTTTAGTTTTACGCTGCAAGGCTGTTGTCTGGAGGCACTGTCGAGTGACACTTGCGCAACTACGATTTACGTACATAGTACATGTATGTAGCAGCCGCCGAGCTTAAGAGCACTCGTCAGGCCTTCAGGGTCCGCTGACTCACTCCCTCCGCACTCTCAACTTTGTCGCAGTGCAATAATTCCATTTCCCGTCTACCTACATAGTAGTACATACCATGGTGGCCTACGACCTTTTGGAGTCGATTAGGCTATACGACTATTCAGGAGGTATGGTTATCAATTGTCCTTGTCATGGTTTCATCTCATCGCCGACCTCTCTAGTCATGATGATGAGTGCTGTTGGATATGATTACCGTGAGTAGGGATTTCGTGCAGCATCATCTATTTTGTTCCGAAGTAACGAACTACTATCGCAATGTTGTCACCGACATGCCAGTCCTCACTTTCTCGAACGAGGTACTAGTTCACTTTCCATCTTCTCTTGTGTCCATGGTTAATGAGTTGTAAAGATAGACTATGTTTGGGTGAGTTTACTGTGTTGCAGGCGGTTGCCAGTGGAGTCCTACGATTCTGACGATGGTGCCACAGTGCAGAAACTGGACCTGGGTCTCTACACTGTTTGTTGTCGTACGTATCAATCTTCACTACGCACGCTGCTGCATGGAATCCGAAGCTGATCGCTCACATAGATTCGCTACACTGGCATTTGCTGGATCATGTGAGTTTATCGTTTCCGCCCGAATACATTTCTGACTTCAAAATCATTCTCAAGCTCATCTGCACTTAGTGCGTGGACTTGCATTGACCGCCGAGGGTTCCAGGCTAACCATGGAGTTCACTTTCAGATCGTAGTAACCTTCTACCCGGCCCTGTCAATGTCAGTTCTCCGCTTGACAAACTAATCAGATAATATTGCTGATATTGCGATGCACAGGTGTAAGAAATTCTTTTTTGCAAGGTTACCGCTGTATTAACAACGGAATAGATGTGAATTCACCCTTAAATTTATCTCAATACCTAGATGAGATACTGATGCTATTTTAAAGGTACGGCGATAGCTATAGTGCATTTTTGGGCATATGCCTTCTTCATCGCCGCCGCTGATCGTGAGTTACCTGCTGGATAACTTCACGTATACCCACGTGCTAATTTATGCCACAAAGTGGTAATGATTTGGCGTGTTTATGCCATGTGGAATCAATCCAAGACAATCCTTTCCGTCCTCTTGTTCATCTATGTTCCACAAATTCTCGTCACTTTTGTTTGGGACGGAATATACGAGTTTCCCGGAAGGACACTATTAGGTATATTTCGTAGTGAAATCCTGAGTGTATGGTCCTCCTGCTTACCCTTTTTGTGTTTAGTGAAAGTGCACCAAGCGCCCGGATTTGGTGCATTTTGCACCTACCCGGATGTCATGTTACCCTATCTGGTGATATACAGAGCAATCCCCCGGTTTGTTCTCGGGACCGCACTACTGATGCTCGCTATCATTCCGCCGATGAAACAAGCAGTCGAGACGTACAGAGTGACGAAACAATGGAGAACAAAGCAGTCTACTGTTAAGCTATTGGTGAGGGAGGGTGCTGTTTACTTTATTGTGTACGTTTCTCTTAGCTCTCTCCCCTCCTTCATCTCTGCCACTCCCTCGAAAAACTCGGATACTCACCACTCACCTGAACTAGGAATTTACTTTTCAATATTCTCGGTGTTGTCCAACCCAAGACCCGACTCCTCACGAATTTGATGTACCTCCTCAATTCTGTTTGTTATTCGCTAGCTTGCGCTATCATGCCCCGGTTCATCATCAGTATACGGCAATTCTATGACCGTGACCGTATCGACAGCGGATTTGGATCATTACGAACAGTTGCTGTCCTAGACATCCCCAAGTCTACGATCGCATTCGCAGACCAAGCCACTGGTACCTATGAGGAAGATTCAGACGCGGAGGTGATTCAGCTCAACGTGGTCAGGGATATCGAAAACTAGCATTATGTAAATCAGATGTAATCGGGGGTACATATTAGTGATCGCCGAAACCTGGTCTTCGCACCGTGTACCATACAGTATGACATCATACATGATAAGAGGTTGCATGTACACATGTATTGGAATATACAGTACGTCCCGATCTCTCAAACAGGCTACAGCTGGCCTCAAAATACTCGCGGGATCACAAGATATTGTGTAATGTAACGACTGTCATGCATTAGGCCCTTCATGCCATCAGGGTTCGCGGTTACAAGCCACTTCTTTTGGTCGACAGTATTCCGTATACCATACGGACATTTTCGATCATAACTCCCAAAACGCCCACGATCAAAGCGATGCGATACGGCTATGCACGATTGGTGCAGCCGCCGGAAAATGGATGATTAGAAAGGTCTCTTTTACATAAATGACTCCGTCGATTCCAATGCTGTTCACTTGGATTATCGAGTCATCTGCATCAAGTCCGACTCGGACCTGGCAACGGATCACTGGCACTTGATCGGATATATAGATTTTCACAGCCTCTTACCCCAATCGATCTCATCCATCGACAAGTCGATTACGTCCATCTACAAGCGATGCGAGTCGTTGCCACTTTTGCGTATTTCTCCAAGTCGATGCAATGTTTACCTTTTGATGGACTTGGCAGGCCAAAGAAGGCACACATTGCATACGAGTCAAGCCAAGGTCCTGCTTGCGCTCAGGGCGGCGCCGCAGGTTGATTCGAGGGGCAAAATGATGAATTGAGGGAACGCTTGAATGTGTCGTTTCAAACATGTCAATAGAGGGGCAGGATACAGGTGCGAGCGTCCGCACAAGCAAAAAAGCACTCTTGGGTTGTGATTTTATTGGCGGCAGTCACTGGATATGGTCTATGGCGAGCCACCCGGTCGTGTTTGAAGCAAGGGCTGCGAGCGAGCCGATGCTGTGACCTCCAATGCTTCCGAGGAGCAGTGTCAACGGCTAAGTCTAGCAGGAAGAGCTGTCATGGGCAGGTTCCAGTCAAGCGCGATCGGTATTATTATAGCACTGGCCAAGCTGGCGACCACCGCACAGACCAGGATTCCGCATTCGATCACATTCTTCGGTGTTTGTCCGAGGGGCATGTCTCGGTGAGGTTAGCTCAGCATCGGATCCACTGGCACTACTAGTATCTGAAGACAAGGGAGGGGTCCGACTCGTACGAATGCAGGCTGTTATCTGCCAAATACTAAGACTTTGCGGTGGCTGAATGCTGATTACATAAAATTAGATTTCGACACAGCCGCATCCGGATTCTTTCGTCCACGTTGATTGGATGTAGCCCAGCTTTACGAGTCACGGCCGTCCGTTGAACAACACTTGCGCCGGCACTGTCAAGGCCAGGATCACCGCAACTGGTGGATGAGAACAATGAACCCAGTTGTACTCCGATGTCGCCAGCTTCAGAGTGATGGTGGCTCGTGGGCCATGGCTGCTCCGGATCTAAAAATCGACAAAGCCCGCCGCCACATTTGTTCCCAGTTTTGGTTAGTTCCGAGTCACTGTTTTGGGCTTATCCGAGCCAAGTCAAGAGCAGAACCTCTCTCCCTGGAAGTACCACCGTCAAAATGCTGCCTCTGATTTCGAACTCAGTGCGACTACTATTACCTCGCTTTCTACTGTCGTTTGTTGTTCGCTTCCGCGTGTCTGTTGGAGGCATAGCACTCGTGTTTCGAAACTGGTTTGCTTCACTATGCAAGTCCATTCTAAGCCTTGCACGTCGTAGGGAGTCGGGGATTCACCGATTGCGATATAATGCAAGCATTGTCCCCGTGACAAATAGTGCCAGCAACCCGACGGGAGAACGCCCGCAAAGTTCAGAACGCGCCGAGTTGGAGGAAGAAATGGCTCGCGAAACTCTCGCCACACTGCCTGTGCTGGGTACTCTTTGGCGGGACGACCTTCCCAAACTTCAAGCTCTCACTTCGAGTGGTTCACAATTTAAGGCAGTTCCTGCAATCCCCGAGGGAGGATCGCAGCGCTATAAGCCTTGTCCGGACAAGTGAGGTTGACATTCGTGTGTTTCAGATCCTGTCTTATCCATTCATTCTGGTCCTGAGTCAGGCCAACCACCGAATCTCTTGACATACCAGCCGGGCAACAGGAACTTTTGTCCAAGTAAGTCGGGTTTATCCACGAGTCTCGTCATCCCTTTGACAGTTTTCAACAGACTACCGCAACCTCCGCATGAATGGAAAAGACGGGTTCATCCAGAAGGAAATGTTTCCTTCTATCACGAAAAATTGGTAAGCTTTCTTCTAGACCTGAATTCTCTTGTAGACTGTTTCCCAGCGTATATTCACAGAGAGCGACATTGGTGACAGCAAAAAGGAAGAACAAGTCCTTTCTTGTGCTGCGACGCTCATCCAGCAAGCGATCCAGACAGGCGACGTTATCCTGGACGATCTTACGGAGCTTGTCCTAAATGTGGACGATAGTAAATGTTGGCACTATTACTTTGTGGATCACACACGTCGCCTTCTCTTCTGGGTAGTTTCGGTCAGCGCGAGAGACTTAAAGACTGACTTGAACTGGACCAATGAATACAGCCATATCAGTGAGTTTGATGCTCCATTATCCCTTTCCATTGACACCCATTTAGAGTATTTTCTTGAGAAGCAGTATTGGTATGCATCCTTCCATCTTCCAGGTATGTCTCCGTTGTTTCTATTGTATTCTACAACTGATTCCAACTCAAGTGTATTATATCTAACATGCAATTGAGGTCACATTGTGAATACTACCCCCACAATCGTACCCTTCCGAAAGGAGCATTTGCAGACCTAAGAGGGATGCTCAATTTTTTCAAGACTGGTATAGTACATTTGTGAATTAGCCACGTTACATTCTTATCGAACCACCAGATATGATGACTACTGATTCTTCCCCGAGTCCGTTTGCCCAAGATGAACTTGTTGCTATATTAGATGTTATCAACTCGCTCAAAGGTCCGTTTTCATAATGTACGTGCCCCTCAGCCTGCTGATCTTTAGCGAAGACGACCAGAAGATTTCCGATCCATACAATATCTGGGTAATTGGTATGAGTGCACTCAAAATGTCATGAAATGCCATTGATAACATTTGAAGCGCGGTTAATGGGCTTCTTCAGTGGGTGTTCTCGGATAACCTTACATGATGTGTTTCCTCTGAGCGGAACACTAGCCGAAAATCGGGTATTGAATTTTCACGGCCTGCCGTGCGCTCGTTTGAACGCAGATATACCCTTGTTCGAGAAACAGACTTGGCATCATCATCTCGCATTCAAAGTTATCAATGTGTTTCTGTTTGGATCACCGAAGGAACATTCTGTTCGCCTGCAGCGTATCTGGGTTGACGGCACCATTATTCAGCCTCGTTGGAAGGGCTTCACCAACAGGCTCACGACCGAGTTAGGCCGGTATACCGTCTTTGTGGGTCATTTCTTTCTTGCTTTGCTTGAAGAGATATCTGAACATGTTTTTTCGTGGCAGTCCACAGTGATGCTTGCTGTCAACTTTAGCTTCCTCGCCGTTACCGGCCCGGGCTCGATTTCGGAGGCGATCGATACTATCATCTATGGCTCGGTGGTTTCTACGACCGCGTCTATCATATTCTCTTTTTTCCTGTTGAACGTGTATAGCAATCCTGGACTTATGGTCGCTGATATTGCGGTGCGTTGCTGTGCAAGGTTTTTACACCCGCTTGCGATGTTCAATGTCGTGCACGATAGGCGGAGGCCATGCGAACGCTCAGTCAATCTAATACGGGGATGGCGTGTCTTGCGATTACGCACAGTCTTCCTATTGCATGCCTGGTATGGTCGTACGTCGTTTCGACTCGCCACAGCGTCTATTCACGTTTCCGAGTCGCTCACGCTGGTGGTTCTAGGATTATGCTCTTCTCTGCGGCGCTCGCAGTACAGATATTCCGTACTGGAACGAGAGCCATTGTTTCGACACTGAGCGTCGAATGCTTCATTCTCCTATTGTTTGCAGGCATAAGCGTGCGCGTGTTGCGACGGTTTTCAAGGAAAGACGAGGTGGACGACAACGAAACGAATAACTTGGAAGTGGATGTGGATGTGGATATGGAGCACAATTCGTCGCAGCGCGATGTCGAGCTGGGCACGGTTCGGGAAGGTGACACGCTTGCTTCGAGTTGAATGATATGGTAACGTTCATGCATGCTGTGGCTCACATTAGCAAGGTCTGGGGTCTGGATCATATGTACATACTTGTATGTTTCATGTATTGTATTGAACGTGCACCGCGGACATTGTACATACTGATACGCGCAGTGGAACACATGAATATGAGTATTTGGAAGACTCGAGTTTATATTTGTCCATCTGAACTCAACTCTCGAGAAAGTTCAAGCTCTCAGCTTCAAGCTTGGCTAGCCTCAATTTCTTCGATTTCTATGTACATACTTGGTTTTCAATTTTGTCGTCTAAATTGTATCAGTTCAAGCCCGCCTCTGCCAAGTTTCAAGAGCTCATTACTGTACCGAGATGCCGGAAGCGACCCGATAAAGTCTTCCCGATGTTATTCAACCGATCAGTATGACCATCTACTAGAGGGAGTGTGATTCACTGAGGGAAGTAAATTCACATATAACCAGTGTCTGACGTGCTTTACTTCCCTCAGTGGATTGCGTAGGACCTTAGGAAATGGACTTTTTAAGGTCTCGAGATCACCAAAATGTTCGGAGCGACCGAACCTAAGTTCGACAAGACGATGATTACGGTTCCATACAATTGCCAACATCAATCTGATTGTTGATGAGTGAGTGAGTGCTATACCTACTTGAGGTTGAAGCGAAGAGGAGCATCGAAAAGAAAACATGGCAGGATTGGTCGCCTCCAACGCAGAAGGTACGAAGTGCGGAAAGCTGAGCCATTGAATGTTATACCGCGGTGGATGAAAGGAAGTGAACGACGCGCCGGAATCACTGAATAGCGTGATGCAACGCTTCAGCAGCCTCTCTGGTGTCAGGAACCTTGCCATCCCGAAACAGATGCGTATACACGTCCCTCGCCACTTTTGGTGCATCACGATATCTAATTGCCCGCATCATCGCGATCACATCATCATAACCGGCAAGAAGCATCCCAGCAGTCAGATGAACAGATTCTTCTAGCAGCTGCTCGTCCCCAATGTGGGCGTGACATTCGGATAGCTTCAAGGGGCGACGCTTGGCGGGGAAAACCCCGCTGACCAGCGGTTCCACGGGATCTTGCACCCCATGATATACGAAATGGACCCAATCGGCGTTCGTTATCTTCGCTAGAGTCCTCGATGGAACCGTCGGAGTTCTGTAAGGACCGTGACACGGATTGAAACTTGGCGAACAGCGCTTTGATGTGGTTGATCTCTTCCTTGGCTCCGGGGCCCGGGAGCTTAGACTGACCACCGCCCAATGGTTGAGGAACGGCGAGGAGGCGGATATTTGATGAGGGACAATTCGGGTCTTTCTTGCTGGATGGGGTGACGACTACAAAGGAATATCAGTTGGATTTGTCGACTATCAACAATGACGCTCTGTGAGTGGGAGCCCATCCATGTCAACGGGAGGAGGTTCGTGGCAGTAGCATTATGCATCCAGGAGAGACTAAATTATTTTGGTAGGCAGAGGAAATCCAGCAGCGAGGCAATGGGAGCTGTATAGCGCCCCTGGCGATCGGGATTGGGAGATAGCAACAAAGAGATGGTAAGGATTACGGGAGTACCTGATATGCTTCACAAATGAGATTCCGAGTTGGTTCAACCAGTATGGCTTGATCATCGGGAGTGAGACGAATTACCTCAAATCTGCACTGTCGACCAAGCGTTGAAGCGATAAATTAGTGAATTCTCGAGGCTACCTAGTCAATGTGACTTGCTGGGATGGCCTTCGGAGTGAGACGAACTGCCTCTTCATTCATTGAAATGGACTCAACCAAGTCTGTGAGGGTGGCAAGGAGCTCGAAGGTCAATAATGAGTCTCCGAGGCTGTTCGACGAACTGCCCCCTCTCTCATTGAAATCGACCTGTTTATGTCCGCGACATCATCGAGGTGCTCAAAGCGACGAAACAATGAGTTCCCTAGGTTGTTCAACAGACCTGGTTTGTCGGTATGGTCATCGGGAGTCAGATAGACTGCCTCCCCCTTCACTGGAATGGACTTGTTGAGGTCTGCGAGGTCACCAAGGCGCTCAAAGCGACTGAAATGAGCCCCCGATGCTGTCCAACCAACTTGGCTTGTCAGGATGGCCATCAGGAGTGAGGAGAACCGCTTCTTCGATCATCGTTATGGACTTGTCAATGTCGGTGAAGTCGCCAAGTGTCCAAAGCGGCTCGATAATGCGCTCCCAATGTTGCTAAATTGAGGCGACTTGCTGGGATTGCCATGTGACATAAGGTGAGCTGCCTCTTCCGAGTCATACATAGAAATGGACTTTTCCATGTCTACCTCGGAGTTGGCAAGGCGCTGGAACCGACTAAACAACGAGTTTCCGAAATCGTGGATGGATTCTAAACTGGGGGCTGGTAGCTTGAATTGGGTGATGCTAAACTTTGGCGCCCACTGGATGGCATTGTTGATGGAGAATAGATCGAAGAAAGGCTATAATGGTTAATGGTCCGTGAACTTGGATATTATTGATCGCATCCGGGCTAACCTCAGCAGGCTCCAGTGACCACCGTACACATAGTCCATACGCACAGACGTGCCGGGGTTCAAACTGACCGAATAGGGGTTGAAAATAAGAGGGCAGCTCGCGTGATTTTGACAAGTTCGTTCGTTCTTCCCACGAGCCTAGTCTCCCGTAGGCAGACCCTTAGGCAGGAAGACAGTCGTTCCTTTTTTTTTTTTAGGCCACGAGCCTGGCCTTCTCAGAGTCAGTGTTTTTTTTTGCCGTTGGCCTCGTCTGTCCATCATGCATCATGCATCATGCTCGATAATGCCAGCTTGTGCGCAAAGGTCATTGCCGCCTTGTCCTGAGGGAATTAAAACGCCTCAAGATGGATGCGGTCATGGGCTGTAAGATTCTTGGAAGCTTGTTCATGCGATATGACTCTGCGGTCACGGACTATATGCACGTGCATCGACAAAGTCATACCAAGGCCTGCCGGTGAGCGCATCATTGGAAACAGCTCTCTGCATGTGGTCCAACGGCACTAACGGAAACGCACATAACAAGGTAGGACTGTGGCGGAAGAAGGTCCGACTTGAAAGCGCGACCGAACACGCTTCGAATCGACTCAATCGGCATGACTATTGTGCTTCGGCCTATCAATTGACAGAGGCAGTGAACTTACAAAGTAAGTTAGGTGATATCATTGAACAGACTGTATGCCCGGGCCCCGGATGCCATTGAACATCATATTGCAGCCGACATCACGACAGATCTTTGTGTTTTGTGCTCAGGTATACAGGCTTGTTTTGGCATCTATTGTAAGACGTCGCATTTAGTCTATAACCTTCTGCCACACCTTCCCTCACTGGAAAGAATTCCCTTGTTCTCAGATAAGTGATTCTCCATTCATTCGGCGGAACCCAAAACCTGAACCGATAGCTACACGGTGCTTACCCGTTTAAAGAATTATTGCGCCGGTGGACTGTCCGCGGAAGCAGTTAGCCAAGTGCAGGTACGCAACTTGAAGCTTGAAGCTTGAAGGCGCCTGTTAAACTATATCCAGTGACGTTCCTACCGTAAGAAGGAAAACGACTAGCCGCCGCACCATTGTATTGTCCAACTGCGTGCCCTCCGCACCGCTAAGTAAGTATTGTAGTTGCTTGAACACGCCTGGTACCGCGGGATTTGAGAACAATCCTGATATCGATTCGCGGGCTACTCGAGTGCAAGTATGGGAAATACTGTACGTGGTACCGCCCTCCTTCCACGTCAACCGTAAAGTTATGTACTTGTACGCTGCCGTGGGCACTGAGTCTGAATAGCTGCCATCACCGCCACTGGCAGTACGACACCTCGAAGCGAGAGGGACGTAAATGCGTTTGCACGTTCGACAAGCATATTACAGTACCGGCTGGCCGACAACTTTTGGTTTCGGCTGCTGCGATTGAAGGAACGTGGTGGCCTGAAGGTGGAGAAATTATGTACATACATTACGCCATATTTCCTGTTTCGCATGGTTCGTTTTGTTCGAAAAGATAGGCCGGCTAATCGGGGATAAGAAGTCGATCTGCCAGTGGTTGTTTAGCTCGATTGAGATAGTTCATACTAGGCCTTCTAAGTCAAGTACTAGTGATGGTAACGTTGTGGTTGCACGAGGCGAAGGGACATGAAGTCTATACCCAAAATGTACTAAGTATTATATACTGATTCTGATTCTGAGGGAATGAGATCTTGAGTTGGCTGCCAGTGCATAGGCTGCGTCCAACCGAAATTTTCCGAATCTCGAGGTTCGTGGTTATGATCGGACGGATCCTGGTGGGTCCTTCCCGGACCGCGTGGGTTACATGCGACCGGAGTGGCGAAGTGGGTCATGGCAATGCTGATCAGTACTAGTGTGAGATGATACACTACGCACGGAGAACGCGTTGAACGTCGATCTTTTAGTGCGGTTGCAATTTTTAGTGCGGCGTGAGAACCGCTGGGCACGAGGTGGATATCGATCAATGTCCGCTCCGAGAATCATCGAAGCCACAATTGATTTGTTGCCAACCTTGCTAACTTCTTGGGGGGCCTGGACGGATCACTCCTTCAAAATACCGTGCAGCCTCGGTTGATGCAGTTCAGAATATAGGCCTAACTGAGGTGAGTCTCAACTCGATGTGTTGTGAAAACCCTGCTACATAGTAGCATTGGCAGGTGTGGGGGCCGTCGGGGGCAGAACGGCTAAAGTTATGGCAGTCAGTTGATTGAGGCCGAATCTAATCCCAGCTATGTATACTAGTGGAAGCACTGATTTGAACCAAAGGACTTTTTCGACAGCAGGCTAACAAATAACTGCTCCGAGTCGCGCTTGTGGATGGAAGGGCTGCATCACGTTGGCCTCGTGGATCCGGGAGTGTTCGAGCAAGGCGCTGGCCCGGACATGAAGAACGCGAGGATTGTTAACCCGATCAACCTCATTCAGAGCTTCCTACACTGGACTAACTTTCAGTAGTATGTACTCTTAAACGCACACCGTCAAGCTCAAAGTTCACTCCCCCGGACCGTCGCGTTATTCGCTTTCAAATTCTCTCAAATACCTTTCCGTGAAGCACTCTCAACAACTTCTTCCCGTTTGTTCACAACCCCTGACACGATGTTCTGCCTCGCGACATTCACCTCTCTCGCCCTTATCTTCATTGCTTGCGTTCACGCCTCCGTTCATGTGAGTGCACCCCACCCGTCGATCCCCCCCACCTAATCCGACGCAGGTTACCAATCCCATCCAAGGCTCTCAGTGCGCTGGTGGCCAAGCCTGCCAATTACAGTGGACTGACGACGGTCAAGCTCCTCTGCTGTCCCAAATCGGTGAATGTAGCATCTGCCTTTACACGGCCGATGGCGTACGTGTCCGCTTAGCGTGTCGCCACACTGTCTTGTCTGACGTTAGATATGTTGCAGCAATACGTCCAGTCTTTTCCCTCCGTCGACGTCTCCACCACCTTGTCCCTTACGTTCACGGTATGTTCTCTATTCCATATTTGGCTTCGAGACCCGAGCCTGATCTCCCACATAGGCTGACCCCGCTGTGGGTGCCGATGGACAATAGTAAGCTAGGTCTTATGTTGTCGAGAGCCCCTGATCTGACCTCTTCCCAAGTTACATCATGTTTACCTCGACTTCCATTGGTATCTCTTATAACACTGAATCGCCCCAGTTCAGGTTAGTTCGGCCTCTGGTCACATAATCGAGAGTTCCGTCTGACCCGATTTATTTTTAATCACAGCCTCTCGGACATGACTGGGCCGAACGCTGGCTCATCCACTCCTCCAAGCTCCCCTGCTTTGACTCCAGCCAGTTCCAGCACTTCGATCTCGGGATCAGGTACTTCCACCTCTGGTACGGATACGACTACGCCCACCGCTTCGCCACCCTCTGTGACTGGCACTGGCACCACCCCAACTACCTCGGCAACGATTCCTACTACTAGTCATACTTCCTCCTCTACTAGCTCTACGGCTACGGCTACGACTACCTCTGCCACTCCTTCTAACGCTGCTGCTCGTGTTGGATCCTCCACGTCTTTCGGTGGCGTTGCAGCTCTGCTCGTCCTTTCTGGTGTCCTTGTTTTATAAAAAGTCTTTCGTATTGATACCATCCCTCTGGTTTGACGATCATGATGGTTTCTAATGTTTTATCACGAACTTGATGTTTGTTTTGCTACTGCAATTGTGGTGCTTTTGCTCGGTTGATAGTAGTACATGGCGTGGGAATCGTGCCCTTTTTGGGTGAGAAGTTGTGTCGGATCCATCCGTTCCGAGAAAGCTAAGCGCGAGCTGGGTTTCAATTCGCGCCTCTGTCCCACAACGTTTGCGTCGCACCTCAACGAAAACTTACATGAAAATCCCGACAATTCAAAGCGCTCTAACTGCCACCAATAATACCCGTCACTGAGAGGGTCGGGGGCAGAAAGGGCTGAGCGACGTGATCCAAGATCAAAAAGCTGTTGTTATGGAATCGAGGCCCTTCTGGCAGTTGGTCAATTCGGGAATCTAATTGAGCTATATGGAAGCAGGAAGAAGCCAAGAACTTTTCCGACTAAGCAGGCTAGCAAACGATCGAATGGCTCTGCTCCGAATCGCGCTCATAGGTGGAGCTACTGCAGTGCAGGGGGTATGGAAGAGCCAGGATGGCGTCATGTTCACCTGGTGGACAGGTGTGTTTGAGCATGGCATAGTCTAGGCTCGGACATGAACGCGAGACTGTTAGCCCGACTGGTCGTAATTTCCTTTGTTTCATTGAATGCTTCCTAGTGTCAGTGACGTAACTTTACATGTCAACGCACCTCCCCATCAAGGCAGGGTCACTCCGCCGCGTTGCTCGCTTCTAGGTTCCCTTAAATACCACCTTGCTTGCCATAAAGCCCTCACAACATCTTCTCCCCGTTTATTCACGACCTCTGCCACGATGCTCGGCCTCGCGACGTTCACCTCCCTCGCCCTTGTCTTCGCTGCCAGCGTTCACGCCTCCGTCTATGTGAGTGCCACCACGGTCGTTTGTCCCTCTCACCTAACCCAACGCAGGTCACCAATCCCGTCCAAGCCTCTCAGTGCAGTGGTGGTCAATCCTGCCAGGTAGAGTGGGTTGACAACGGTGACTCTCCCACTCTGTCCCAGATCGGTGAATGCAACGTCGCCCTTTACACGGGCGAATACGTACGTGTCCGCTTGGCACGCAGTTTTTTTTTCTGACGTTGGTTTTGTTACAGCAACTCGTCCAGTCTTTGCCCTCCGTCGACGTCTCCACCGCCTCGTCCTTGTCGTTCACGGTAAATAGTGTTCCATATTTGGCTTTGTGACACGAGCCTGATTCGCCGCGTAGCCTGACCCTGCCGCGGGTGCCAATGGACAATAGTGAGCCAGGTCGTATGTTGTCGAGGACACTTGTTCTAACATCTGCCCAAGCTACCTCGTGTTCAGCTCGACTACCATCTCTTATACTAGTTTCTCTGGCTCTTTCAGGTCAGTTGCGTTTGATCACATGATCGAGAATTCAACCTGATTTTTTTTTAAATTAACACAGCCTCTCGGGCATGACTGGGACGAACCCGACCGGCGGTTCGTCCACCAGCGCTACTAGTGGGACCTCCTCCTCGACCAGCTCATCCGCTTCTTCAGGCACATCCTCCTCAACTCCGACCGGCTCTAGCTCCTCGACGTCATCAGGTAGCTCCACCTCTAGCACCGATACCACTACGCCGACCGTTTCGCCATCCTCTGTAGGTTCGTCTACCACCAGTGGTACCACGCCGACCACCTCGGCAACGACTCCTACGACCAGCCATACCTCAACCACCACAAGCTCGACGACCACAACGTCTACCTCCGCCACTCCTTCCAGTGCTGCTGCTCGTGTTGGATCATCCACGTCTCTCGGTGGCGTCGCTGCGTTGCTTGTCCTTTCTGGTGTGCTTGCTTTCTAAAACTTTTTTTTTCCGTTGATACCATCCCCGCTACATGTGGGGGCTTGAACGATTATGGTGCTTTCTCAGATTTCCTGTTCTTCGTGGGGGAGAGTGGTGTTTTTTTTCTTCCTCGTGTTTCTGTTGTATTATTTCTGTTGAGATCGACCCCACGTACTTTTACGGTTACTCGGTACCCTACGTCTTTCACTTGCAGAACGTTGAACGTTGAATTGTAAAGCTTTTGTCATCCATGAGATGGTGTGGGAACGACTTGCCTAGCGCGGAATCTAAACCGAGTTGAACGTCGCCGGTGACCGCTACGAGTACTGAGATTGTCCGATGTCTGCTGCAGATGCCAAACATTATCGCAAGCAGAAACCGAAAGAATCTAAATCATATCCTCTCCCGAATGGCGCGGAACGTCTCAAGACCATCGTCCGCCGTCTGCCCCCCAACTTACCCGAAGATATCTTTTGGCAAAGCGTCCAAGCCTGGGTCACAGACGACACCGTCACCTGGAAGTCGTACTGTCCCGGAAAGTGGCGTACGAAGCGGTGCGTCCAAGCGGTGGAGGAGAGAGAGGAGCAAGCGGGAATGCTGATCGCACTTTGAAACTCGATATGATATAGGTTGAACAAGGAGGGCATATCCTCGCGCGCATACATCGCATTCAAGAACGAGGAGCAAGTGGCGACGTTTAGTCGCGAATATGACGGCCATCTGTTCAGAGATAAGGCTGGTGCGTTCATCGGATGCTGTCCTCCCTCATGGTTTGTTTGGTGACTGAACCCATCGTCAGGCAATGAGTCACAAGCAGTCGTAGAGTTTTCACCGTCCCAAAAGGTGCCCACGGAGAAGAAAAAGGTCGACGCGCGGAACAACACGATCGACAAAGGTTATCCATTCTACTTCTGCTCGACGCGCGTTCTCATCTCATTCATTCGCATACAGACGAGGACTACTTGTCCTTTCTCGAGACGCTCAAGAACGGTCAGAAGGCCGAGCCCGCGTCGCTCGAATCCCTCAGTGAGTGTGGTTGAGGACGTCGCACCGCCGACTTTGGTCTCTGATGTACCTCCCTCCTCTTTTTATGTATTCCTGCTGTTGTTGTTGCCGTGTCGGTCGCCGGCGGTGGTAATAGTCGCTGCTTCTCAACCCCCGCCTCCGCCGACGACTACGCCACTTCTCGAAGCCCTCAAAGCGGAAAGGTTAGCTCAGAAAGACAGGGAGACGATTCTTCGCAGTCACGCGCACTACAAGGACGCCGTTGCTTCCTCGTCGAAAAAAGAAGAAGCGAAGAAGAAGGCGGCAGCGGCAGCGCAAGCCGCGAAGCAGTCGGAACCGCCTGCGTCGTTGAGTAAAAAAGCTAAAAAGGCTGCTGCCGTTGCGTTTGGCTCTGCAGCAGGAGTGCAGAAAGCACCTTCGACGCAGACACAGGATGGACAGGGTTCTTCCCCTGCAAAGAGCCACCCTGCTGCCGGTGCATCAACTTCCCCGTCAAGTGCGAAGCCACCTACGCCAGCGTCGGCGTTTGGACATGGGCCCCGACATCGCCATCCAAAGAATAAGGGCGATGCCGCCCCACCTCCGTCTGTACCTGCCTCTGCGTCTACGTCTGCCCCTGGCCCTGTGCCACTGATAAAGTCAGGTCCAACGTCTGTCGCCGCGTCCGCGGAAACCGCCTCCGCATCCCCCAGTTCGGCACGCAAGAGCCGACCTACGATCGGGCTCGGGCGACAGTTTGAGGCGGCCCTGAACGGAGCTGGGGTGGCGATTGCTCCGACTCCTGGTGGTGATCGTGAACGCAAGAAGCGTGACAAGGGGGGTGGCTCGGGCACTGGAGGGGTGTCTGTGTCTGCTGTCGGTGGTATAGCCGAGGGCGCTGGCGCTGGGAAAGGGGGTAAGCATGGTCACGCTGTACCGAGTATTTTGCAGCGTCCAGAGGGTCAACCGGGTCAGCCGGACGTGATGATTATGCAGAGGCCGCTGTCGCCCCGAGGGACAGATGCTTCGGCTTCCGCGGGGCATGGAGAGTCTGGCGGCGGCGGCGGCGGCGCTCCGCGAGGAGGTGGAAGGAGGGGAAGAGGTCGTGGTCGCGGTGGACACCGTGGAGGGTAGATGACTGTGGAGGTGCTGTCAGCGCAGTGACGGTGCGTGCGTTGCGAGCATATGCGTGTCTTTCTGTCAGGTCGTGAACGTTTTATCAGAGCGGGTCCGCTTGACTCTCAAACGTGTGGAACGGACGGCGTTGGTCGAGAGCCTTTAAATTGGCTGAACGGCGACGACGACGTATCCTGGAAACCTCGTTGCGGTTTTCAATGTTTCATGCCCGGAGTCGAGCAACCTCGGCTCGGGTCGTCAACTCGGAGACATTAAGCGGGACGTTGCTTCTTTTTCTTTGTGTTCATGATGTAACATGGATGTCTCAAGTTTCGACTGTTGTATGTGCCACGCCTCGTTACTGTCTTGCAATATATGGCACTCGCACGAAATCGTCTGGTCGCTAGTGTATTGCGTAGAGGTTAGATATTTGTATCACCTACGAACTCTTGTTTATTTTTCGTTCACTGCAACGTCGTGGCAATGGGGAGGTAAATCCGTTGTTCGTAATTGATCGCAAGTAACTATGATGGAAGCATGTAACATTTGACCCAGATACGAACCCACCAAATTATTCTAAGTCACCGGAACCGCAGACAGAAACAAAACAAAACAACCAAACGAAATAAATAAGATATATGAAAAGCAGTGTAGACAGAGACCGTCGTTTGCAACGACCTCTGGAAACCAAAAACAAAATAGAAATGGAGACAGACACAGGCCCAGGCACAAAGCAAAACCAAATTCAACACGACTCAGGGACGCAGGCAACCAGGGTCAAGTCGATCCAGCATTTAGAAGAGGGAGGCGCCCAGGAGAGCAGCGACGACGGCGACAAAGCCCGTCGCGATGACGGGCTTGGCTGCGCTGCTGGCATTTGGGGACGAAGACGGGGACGCCGTTGGGTTAGACTTGCTGGACGTCGAGGAAGCGGGGGAGTTCGCATTGGGCGAGCCAGAGGACGTCGGCTGGCCAATAGGCGCCGTGGACTGACCGTTGATCTCAGCTTGAATGGAAGAGTTGAACTGGCCGGTCATGCCGGTTAACCTGATCCGATAAAGAGAGAAAAAAAAGAACGGGCCAGTCAGTCAGTGAAAACGTGGATCGAAGCATGTAGGCGAGATAAGGTTTTACGTACGTGAACTTGGCGGAGAAGGCTTCCACTGGGTACGAAGGCGACCCAGAGGTATTCAACGAGAGCGAGGTGACGCGAATGAAGCTAAGAAGGCGCGGAAGACGCGTGAGAAATCACGGAGCCCGAGCGAGGGGACAGGAAATGCTCACTATTCACCACTGTTGGGTCCGACGGAGGCCTGAGGGTTGAACGGCACACCGTTTGTGAGGGACACGTTGACGTTAGTAGCAATGGTCTGGAGCAGTGTCTGGGAGCGAGTGAGACGTCGGTCGCGCAAGACACGTCGTCGTGAGTCGTACCTGTTGGATCGCGTTTCCGGCGTAGAGACCAAAGTCTGCCAGACCGAATTGGGCGAGGGCTGGAGTGTTCCCGTCGTCTTGCCACGTAAGGGACACTTGCTGTCCAGAAGGCCAAGAGGTCGTGGAGACCGGCTCGGTGAGCTAGTTCAAACTGGTCAACACCGTCAACCTTGTGGGATAGCGGGGACAACGTACGAAGACGGTTGCGAGTGCCGAAGCAGCAAGAGTGAGGGAAACGATAGTTGAAGCAAACATGGTGTTTTCCAAAGAACGAGTGGGCTGGAAAAAAGAGTGTGGGGGGGAAGAGACGAGTGCAAAAGCAACTGAGCACGAAGAGGTCAAGAGTAAAAAGCAAGAGAAAGAGAGAGCCGGTCAACTTATGGGAGTGGACGGAGTTCTAACTTGTGCCTGCATATGAGAACTATGAGAAAGGTCCCTGAGCACTCACGACACATGGCATTTGATTGGCTGAATGTGCAATTGCTATCTTTACGGGTGTGGATCGGCTAGACTCGATCGAGGATAAGAGCGATGGTTTCAGTTTCTAATTTGCGACGACAGTGCCAATAATAAGTATACAACGAACGGTATGACATCGTGATTACACCTACTAGGCGCTCAACGTTCAACCCGGAGCGTCAAACACGGTGCGCATGACGTGTTCAGCTTTGCGTCCGGTATGTTTGATGAGCCCAACGTAATCCAGTTCATGCAGCGAGCGAATGAACCGCGCTTGGACCTCCATCCTCCACTTCTCGAGCTCTTCCTCGCTTTCCTCGGGACAGTCCTTGCGAGTTTGGTCATCCTCTGTCTGCCGTTGCTTCCCTTTTCGCCTCGTGGGAGTCCGTGTCGGCTCCTCACGAGCCAATCGATCTTTCTTTATGCGTCGCTTTTGAGCTTCCAAGACCACTGCGAACGATTCAAACCAGTCGAACACATTGATCATCTTGCCACTCTCCAGGTAGCGTCGGAATAAAATGCTGGTGTCGGGCATGTCCAATAGCGCTTCTTCCTCATCCATGTCGGCATCGTCATTTGCCACCGCCACCATGCCGTAGTCTTGCGGGTGCAGTAAACCAGAAAATATAGAAGCACGCAAGGACGGGTTAAACAACTGCAGAACGAATAGATCAATTAAAACCAATGGCGTATTGAGTCGAACACACCTCAGAGGGGAACGGGCTGGACCCAGAATACCAGATATCCCAAAGGGGTAGATCCTCGAGTGAGACAATGTATCGTCTGTGAAAGGCATCGGTTTTAGTCGCGTGGGAGATGAGACCGCGTACCGGAAATATTCAAGTAACCAGTCCCCAACAACCTGTGAACCTTCGGTGGCCACGGCTGAACGGGCCGTATCGATCAGCGACATAATTTCCGTTTCCACCTCTTGTACCTGAACGGAAGCACCGACAACGAATTCATGTAGGTCCGACAATAGCTTATCCAATTGCCTTGCTTGTAAATTCCTTGGCAGCACAGGTAGTCAGCCTGGGTGATGAGCGCATGACACAGAATCACTTACTTGACCAGCGAACATAGATGTTGGGAAGGGGTCCCGAGACGGCCCCTCACAGCCGCACACATCAGTTCTGGAAGAGTCTTTTCGCTCTTGGCACCATGTGAAGTCATGAAGCGTTGTACAACAAGGAAAAGTTGAAAGGCCACGCGTAGCGATTTTGATTTTTCCCGAAAGGCTACCCGGGCATTCCGGACAAGCACGAGCAAGTTGTCCACGTCCCCAGCCGGCCGGCCAACAGCTTGATCTGGGACCAGAGATGAGCTGTGAATCCGAGCAAGGATACAGTCGAGAAAGGGTGCCGAGTTCGGATGAGCCAGGTTCTCGGACGTGATGCTTCCCTCGGAAAGAAAAACGGTGAGGGGTTCTTCGAAATGCTTCATGTGGGCTAGCTGGAGATCTAACTGAGAAAATGGTGTAGGGAGTCGGCAAGAATCGTCACCTGCAGAATGGATAGCAATCCATCAAGACAAAGGGAATGTCTCCCACAGAAGTCGACGAGAAACTCGATCGCTGGTGGACCAAGGATGAGATCGGGGTCAAACTCGACGTCAAAAAATGTCTGATCGAGGTCTTGAGATGAACGTCAAATTGAATGCCAGGTGACTTGCCTTTAACAGAATATCGTGCAGAACATCCTGAGTCGCCGAGAACGAACAACTCCGAACTTGCAAGCGAGACAAGGTCGATCGAGGATAAGTAGCATGAATATACGACGGAGTCGGAGGAGACGCCATGGAAAGGATGAATACGAAGGGAAGCCTAGGAATCGCAAGGCTGCAAGACAAAGTTAGGGAACCATATACCTAGTCAAAGGACGCAGCACAAACCTGGAGATTTCAAAGAGGTCCTGCACAACGAGAGGATCGAATTGCTCGAAATCGTGCAAAATGAGAACCAGACGAGTGGTGCTATTATCTGACCCTAGGGAAGAATGATTAGTGCTGGTGATGTTATTCCGTCTTGGGTGCATCGTTACCTCTTGCTTGGCAGAGCGCGTCGAACCATACCTGAAGCAGGTTGATGTCGACCGTGGACAAGGAGTTTGCAGGCTTTCGCTTGACCGAGTCTAGGAGGATGTCAGCCAAGGGCGTAGGTCCTAAAAGTCACGCGTACATGCCTAGCTCCTCCTCGGTTTTCTTGATGAAGCCGGTGATGAGAGTCTTGAGTGCAGACGGGAGGTTGGGGCAGTCTTGCGGGAAGAGATGAGTGACGACATGCGCGCCGACGTCGTCGTCAAAGAGTCCATCTGATTCCAGACGGGCAGAGATGTCGTCAAAGATCGACGAAGTCGTCCCGAGAACTAGAATGCTATTCAGTCGCGATGGGTCATGTGTCTGTCAAGAACTCACCTGTGACTGATATGACGGGCAATTCTGGGTATGGCAAACCTGGCAGCGTGTCCGTGTATGCGTTGTCGACCAACTCTGCCACTCTGTCCACGATTGGCGCATGTAGCGCGTGTATCAGTTCCTGCAGTAGCTTAGTGTATGCGCATATATGCTACTTGAGCCATACCTGGACCCGTTGGAGACATTTTGACCAAGTGGTTTTGTACGCGGCGAAGCGTAGATCGTAGCCATTTGGGAGATCTCTGTCTGGGAAGAGCGTATACGACTGAACCTCTGGCTCTCGGTATGGAATGTACACGCTCGTGGTCATTTTGGTTACTAACTAAGCCACACAACGTTGACGTTCCTCTTGAGACGCGACCCTAACCCTAAGCAAGCAACACCTTTGATGTCTTCCCCGCCCAGAGTCGACTTCCCGACGTCTGACATCGACGACGATGTCGACATGGACGCGCCCTCGCAGCAGCGTCTCTTCTTCCCCGGCAGCGATCCAGCCACACCACTCGCAAAGCGCGTCGCCACTTTCACCGCGTCACCGGGCACGCCAAAAAATCGCAGGGGAGACATCCACTCCTCCATCACCTCTACCACGCCCCGTCGCGTCGGGCGTCGGGCGTATCACGATGACATGCTGAGCGACAATCCAAATTCAGATGCGACGCATTTATCTATCCCCCCTTCTTCGGCACCCCACCTCTCCGCGCCTGCAGCCCCCACAGACGAGCCCGACGAAATACGCGCGATATGGGGTACGACGGTCAACCTTGGAGAGACTATGAAGCTCTTCCGCGATTTTCTGCGCGGTTTCAAACCAAAGTACCGCACGCTCCATGATCGGGAGCAAAACATACGCACCCTCGCGTTCGATACCCCAGACGAGGCCGAGGCCGTGTTGTACGAGAACCAGATGCGGATCACGCGTCAGACGGGACAGACCAACTTGAATCTGGACATGATCAACTTGCTCGCTTACCCGACTTGCAAGAAGCTGTTTGGGCAGTTGCAAAAATACCCTCAGGAAGTAATACCTGCAATGGATCAGGTCCTCAAGGATCTCATGTTGGAGGTTGCAGACGAAGACCAGCAGGCTGGCATGGAAGGGATGCAGGGAGAGCAAGGCGACGAAGAAATCGCAGACATAATGGGCAAAGTGTACAAAATGCGACCCTTTGGACTCAAGTCTGTCAACATGCGCGAACTCAATCCGAGTGGTCGGTCACTCTCCCGATTCCCCTTGCATTATAAGACTCAAGTCGTTCTATAGATACCGACAAGCTCATCTGCATCAAGGGTCTAGTGATTCGTGCTACTCCCGTCATTCCAGACATGAAAGTGGCGTTTTTCCGCTGTCTCACTTGCTCTCACACTGTCCAAGTTGAAATCGATCGTGGCAAGATCGAAGAACCTGCGCGTTGTCCTCGCGACGTCTGTGCATCCGTTGGTACCATGTTGCTCATACACAACCGCTGCGAATTCGCAGACAGACAAGTCATCAGGTTGCAAGAGACTCCGGATGCAGTGCCTGATGGCCAGACGCCCCACACTGTTTCGTTGAGCGTCTACGACGAGCTGGTCGATATGTCAAAACCCGGTGACCGTCTTACTGTCACTGGCATATTCAGAAGCGTGCCGGTGAGGCTAAACCCTCGCCAGCGAACGATGAAGAGTCTCTTCAAGACGTACCTCGATGTCGTGCACATTCAGATCGAAGACGCCATCGGAGGCGTGCAGACGCGCAAGATACGCGAGGCTGAACTCGAGGCGAAGCTGATCGAGCTCAGTAGAAAACATAATTTGTACGAGCTTCTGGCTCGATCGCTGGCTCCGTCCATCTGGGAGATGGATGACGTCAAAAAGGGTATACTGCTTCAGTTGTTTGGTGGAACGAACAAGAGCATTGCGAGAGGTGGAGGGGGTGGAGGGCCGAGATATCGCGGAGACATCAACGTTTTGCTCGTTGGTGATCCCGGTACTAGTAAATCTCAGATCTTGCAGGTAATTTTTTTTTCGCCTTGTGCCTTCTCTCCGGAGCTCACGTCTTCTAGTATGTACACAAAATTGCACCCCGAGGCGTGTACACATCTGGCAAGGGTTCATCGGCCGTTGGTCTCACAGCGTATGTTACGCGAGATCCAGACTCAAAGCAACTGGTTCTAGAGAGGCAAGTTTATGCCAGTGCATCTTTTTTTTTCTCTGGTTAATGATATGTTTTAGTGGTGCCCTTGTTTTGAGTGACGGAGGTGTCTGCTGCATTGACGAGTTTGATAAAATGTCGGACTCGACTCGTAGCGTGCTTCATGAAGTTATGGTCAGTCTGTGAACCTAGGCTTAGTGACATCTACTTATGAGATATCCAGGAACAACAAACAGTTTCGATAGCAAAGGCCGGTATCATTACTACCCTGAATGCTCGTACATCTATTCTGGCTGCGGCCAACCCGGTCGAGTCGAAATACAATGTCAACTTGCCCATTACCCGAAACATCGACCTTCCTCCAACCCTCATATCACGATTTGATCTTCTTTACCTTGTGTTGGATCGCGTTGACGAAACATTGGACCGCAGGCTGGCCCAGCATCTCGTTGGGCTGTACCTAGAAGACTCTCCGGACACTGGAGGGCATGACATCCTGGTTGGTTCCATGTCGTTCTTTTGGTGTGTTCATTGACTTATGGCGTGTAACTTAGCCTCTCGAAGAACTGTCAGCATATATCGAGTATGCACGGACGCATATCAATCCCGTCCTTAGCTCGGAGGCCGGTGACGAGCTTGTCGCGTCCTATGTCTCTCTTCGTTCCATTGGTGCCAATGAGCCTCGTGCAGCCGAGAAACGGATCACGGCAACGACGCGTCAACTAGAAAGTATGATCCGTCTCTCTGAAGCACACGCTCGCATGCGTTTCGCTGCGCATGTCGAGCTGCAAGACGTCCAAGAAGCGTGTCGGTTGATGCGCGAGGCAATTCGGACGAGCGCGATGGACCCGCGGACGGGCAAGATTGACATGGGTCTGCTGAACACGGGTACTGGGGTCGGACAGCGAAGGCTGCGGGACGACATGAGGAAGGAGCTCTTGGCTATGTTGAACGCTGCCACTGGCGGGTCCAAGAGTCGGGGTATTCGGTGGAGCGACGCGATTAAGCAGTTGAGCGAGCAGAGCAGTATTCGCGTGGACGCGGGCGAGTTTGGAGAGGTGATCAAGGCGCTTGAGAATGAGGGTCTCATCGCGGTGGTTGGGGAGCGCGATAAGCGGATGATTCGAAAGGTCGATGGAGGTTGAAAAAAAAAATAGTACTAGTACTAGTGTTGTTGTATTTGTGTAGTATCTCTCTCCCACTCCGATGTACAGGCGGTTAGTAACTCGTATCCAGATCAGACATGGCTATATCGGGTTCGTATCTCGAGCACATTTCACCACCACTTGGACTACTAGACACTTCAAGTTCACCGCTGTAGACACCACGATGGCATCCCTGAAGCCCCCGCAGCCCCCGCAGAGCTGGCAACACTCCATTAACGACATTGACCGACTCACGACTGAGACACTCGCCAAGACCAAGGAGATCAGCGACATCATCGTACAGATCCCTGCGGAGAAAGTTGATTTCGACAACGTGAGGTTCATCTCTGTAGTGTTTTTCGTCTGATCGTCTGACTCGCTTCTCCTAGGTGTTTGTGAGTACATTCAACCATCTTCACTCACCCTCCCTTGTGACATGAACATAGCTCGCACTCGCCAACGCCGAAGCCGAGCATGACATCGCCCTCGAACCCCTCGCATTCTACCAAAACGTCTCGACAAACAAAGACCTCCGAGACGCCTCCACGAAATCCGAGGAGCGGGCGCGCAAGTTTGCGAACTCAGAATCGATGCGCGAAGATCTGTACGCTGCCAAGGTGACCGCTGCCGCAAACCTGCGCAAGACGGGCGCGTGGGACGGGTTGAGTGCCGAACAGAAACGACTCGTGGATAAGATGTTGCTCGATGGGAAGCGGGCGGGGTTGGCGCTTAAGGGGAAGGAGGACAAGGAGACGCTCAAGACGCTCAAGGACGAGCTTTCCGATGCGTGTTTGAAATTCACGGTAGGTTCATCAGATTGGGTGTGCGTGTCTAGTATGCTGAATCGCTCGCGATAGCAAAACTTTAACGAGGAGAGCGTACGTCGCTTCAATGACTGTGCATGCGTCGTCGATCTGATTCCTTCATTTATAGGGCCGCATCACGTTCACGCGCGAAGAATTGGATGGGGTTCCAGAGGACGTGATTTCTGGGTACACAGAAAACACAGAAGGTGACGAGGTATTGTACGAAGTCACGTTCAGGACGCCCGACATCTTTCCTCTCGTGAGTTCCGTCCAATCGCCGACGCGTGCTCTTTATCCACAATACATACATAGCTCAAATACGCCAACAATCCGAAAACCCGCAAAGCCGCTCAGCAGGCCTACGACGATCGATTGGCCAACAACGTCGGGTACCTCGACACTGCTCTTCGCCTACGCAGACAGATTGCAAAGATTTTGCAATACGATTCCTGGGCGGATTATATCACGGAGGTGAAGATGGTCAAGAGTGCTGCCAATGCGAGAAAGGTGTGTCCCCAGTCATGGCTTTTGTCTGTACCCTTTGACGCGTGTCTAGTTCTTGGACGAACTCAAGAGCCATCTCGACCCGCTTGGCAGTAAAGAACGTGCTACCCTTCTCGAGCTCAAGAAAGAGGAACATATCAAGCGAGGTTTACCGATCGACGATAACTTTTATATTTGGGACTACAGGTGTGCTGATTGGATGTATTCCTCCATCCTCGTCTGATCGCAACCCAACTAGATATTACGATCGCCTCTATATCGAACGATTCCTGAACCTCGATGATGCGCTCGTCAAGGAGTACTTCCCAGTGTCTGTCGTCGTCCCTGCAATCCTCGATATATACCAGAACCTACTCGGAGTCCAATTTGTCGAGGTCAAGGGTGACGCACGGGATGTCTGGCACCCCGGTGAGTTGTTTGCAATATGCTTTGCGAGCCTGCTTTCTGACGTCCATACAGAGGTCCAACAGTTTGCAGTTTGGGAAAAGGGAGCCAAGAATGAATCGGGTTTCGTCGGGCACTGTTACCTTGACTTGTTCCCTCGTGGTAGGCTTCGTCGAAGACCGTCCTTGAGCGCGCTCACGTTCGACGATCACTAGATGGCAAATATTCGCACGCTGCCGTGTGGGGTCTCTTGCCAGGCTATGAGCTCGCCAACGGGAAGCGACACTACCCGCTGACGGCCATGGTGGCGAACTTAGCGAAGCCGACACCGGAGAGACCAGCGCTGCTGCGACACGACGACGTCACGACATTCTTCCACGAGATGGGACACGTATTCCACGGACTGCTGAGTCGGACGAGGTACGCTCGATTCCACGGGACGGCGGTCGCGAGGGATTTCGTGGAGGCACCGTCTCAGATGCTCGAGAATTGGTTAGTTGGGGTGTTCGGATTACTGAGCGCGGCTAACATTTTGCCTCAGGTGCTGGGAGCCCGAAGTTTTGAAAAAGATGTCGAGTCATTACAAGACGCAAGAGCCTCTGTCAGACGACCTGATCACCAAGATTATCGACAGGTCAGTCGGTTCGAGTTTTCGTCTGAACGTCTCCTTGACCAATGGCTTGCAGTCGCTACGTCAACGTCGGGTTGTTCTACCTCCGTCAACTGTTCTTTGCCAATTTCGATCTCAAGGTGCACGACAATAGCCTGCCAGAGGAGAACACGGACTACACTAAGCTCTGGAATGATCTGAGAGAGCAAATCTCACTCGTTCAAGGGGCCGAGTATAAACCTGGGCAGGCCGCGTTTGGGCACATCGTTGGTGGATACGATGCTGGGTATTATGGGTGAGTACTCGTGTTTTGTTCTCCCCTCCGACCTTCTGACTTTTTTTTTCCCTCTTTGCCCCTTTCGTTTAACCACGTCTTACAATGTAGGTACACGTACTCGCTCGTGTTCGCACAGGACATGTACGAGACGGTGTTCAAGAAGGCGCCGCTGGATCCTGAGCTTGGCAAGTTGTACCGCGACAAGATTTTGCTCGTGGGCGGGAGCCGGGACGATATGGATTCACTCAAGGTACGTCGAGGGTATCGTGGACAGATACGGATCTCGTGTTAACGACGGGGATGTAGGACTTTTTAGGGCGGGAGCCGAACCCGAAGGCGTTTATCGAGGAGATCGAGAACGATAGGAAGCGCCGGGCTGGTGTGAAGTTGTGAGAAGACAAATGGTCCGGTTGTACTGAGCAGTCGGGACGGGGTGGATTTTGTTACGTTCTAGTAACGTAGACGCCGAGGAGGACTTTGCCTTCCAGTGGGGCTACACGTGAGTGAAGGCATGCAGTGCAAAGTACACAGCCTAGTATTTGTCAATGGCACGCAGTAGCTTGCAGGTTCACGTTCATCCTTCTTTCCATCGCTCAGCGCTCAGTGCAGCCCAGTATACTTGCGAAGAGCTGTTTGAACAGAACAGGAACGGTGAGCGCGTCGACGAGACATTAGATTGACAACATTGACGAGAGCAAATTTTGAAGGCTAGTTCGACGTTCCTCTAGTCATACCAGAGCAATGTCTATCGAAGGTGATGAAAACCAGGTCATTTGAAAGCGGAATATTGATGCCACTGGTGATGCAGAAACAAACAACCACACCGGCAGACTCTCGATCGAACTCGATATTTCTGATAATGTGCATTCGGTTGCATTTCTCCCGGGCGGGATGGAGGTCCTAAGCGGAGGCTGGCATGACGACCTGAAACAGGAATGGCGAGATGGCAAGTTCGTCACGGTAACAGAACTTGAAGGGAAGATTCGACGATGGCGAGTCAAAGATGGCATGGAGGTGGGGATGTTAATGGATGCTGGAAGCGTCGTCATGAGCGATCTTGTCGTGTCACGAGACGGCATGCGGATCGTGGCTGGGACGGAGAGTGGTCAAGTTGTGGTGTGGAATTCGACAACCTTCGAAAAAGTGAATGACTTCAAAGCACACGACGACGCAGTGTATGAGATGGACGTCTCACTCGACGGGACGAAAATCGCGACTGGATCGTTTGGCATCGTCAGTGTCTGGTCGTGTCCCACGGGCGAACGACTGCTGGGGCCGTTGAAACACAACCGCCCCTTGGCCGCAGTTAAATTCTCTTTGGATGGTAAATTCATCGCAACTGCCACATTCAAGTTGTCTGTTCGAATATATGACAGTCTCGATGGCACCCTCCTTGCAAACTTTCCAATTTCAGTCGACACCAATGGATCTCTGGCCTGGACAGGCGATGGAAAGAAACTCTTTGTCGCATCTAGTGATGGAAATGTCCACTGTTTTGACGTATCCTCCTGGACAATGCTCTCACAATGGTCTGTTCTGACTGGTCCGCACCGCAGAAACTCATACAGCATCAGACTAGCATGTGACGACACATGTATTGCTGTCCTTGCCTGTTCATCGGTCTCGTTCTGGGACACTACAACACATCAGCAAATCGGCCTCATTGACCATCCTTATGATGTCAGGTGCATGGCCATCTCGGCCAACTACGACATGGTAGTTGCGGGTAAAAGGGCAATCACGTTCCACAATCTGCATGGTGTCCTGCCACCATCATACCTCAAGCGCGTGAGTACATGCATCTTGGAACAATGTTGTTATTTGAGTCCACAATCCTGACATTCAATGTACACCAGAAAGAACTTGTGGAATATCAGTCGGACAGCGATGTTGACGTACCGGAGGTACAGTTCATTCCTATTGCTGTTTGAAACATATCTTCATAGTGCACAGGTCGAGCTCCAACCCAGAACGCTCACGGAGAACAATCCATTCGACTACAACGAGGTCCGTGATCAATCTATTCCGACTTTGCTGCTGTGTTGACGCTGCGGAAGGCTCCCTCAGGCTCTGCGGTGTCGGACCAGGTGCCACCACTTCTCTCATCACACTCCACTTTGAAAACAAGTAATGTTGTCCTCGATCAACCGACCAACGTCACGACCCAAGCTCCTAATGTCCACCCACCACCCCCCTACACTGCACACAATTCTGCAATGGTTCTTGATCTTGATGTGAGCAATTGCGAGTCATCACTCTCCTCTCACTTATACTTCCGAAAGCTACCCAGGCCAGCCCCTACAAGCATCACTACATTTGAATATGATTTCGATTTCATGTTCCCTCTATTGCATTCACCACATAATCGAGTGTCGTTGGAAACACCATTCGTGTTTGACGACACGGGTCTGCGGTCCATCCTTTCAGACAGCTCCCTTGCGCATGAGGAACGTCAGCGCATATTTGAAAACAGGCTTCATAAATTGGTATTAGTGTTTGAATGTTTGTTTACCTGCACATGGTCATCAAATTCTCATAGGTTGATCTCGGGACTTCGCATGGGTTTCGCATGCCTTGTGACCTCGCCCAATCAAGTTTTTCTCGAGGTGAACAGAGCGCTTCAAGTACTAGTTTGGAATCCCCGGCCAATTCCCGTTCGAACTTGGTGTTAGTATCCGTTCTTTGATCGGCTTTATCCCTCTTCCATTGAGATAGGATATGCGAGAGATTTGAGTATATATCTGACATCATCTCCTACAGGCCAATTTCCCAGACAGAACCCTCGACATCCGTGTTCAGGTGCACTTCAGGCAAGAACTCCAAAAAGACGCGCAAGATTGATCGAATCAAGGAAAGACTCACGGAAATGCTTCGTGAGTCTTATCGTCGCATGAAAGATAATTGACAAGGTTGACTACCAACACGTGCAGGTGAAATCGGTTTCAATTTACCGAATGATCGCCTACCATGGTCTACACTGGAGGGAAAGCTCAAAGGGAAAGGATACAAGATTGCCAATTGGCCGGAAGGAGTCGTTTGTGAGAAGGACAAGGGGGTATATAGCCTTGATGCAGAAGAAGCGGACAAGCTTTATCGTGCGCTCTTCTCGGTCAAGGATGAACAGCGGCTTCAACTCGTTCGTCGCGGTGTGGGTAAGTAATATGGCATCACGTTGAAATACACCTAATCTCACTCGCAGAATCTGTAGATGACACTACTGCCGTTCCGTTGCCCACCGCCGCATCTGATCGTTCCTCTATGGCAATGGGGGGAAAGCAGGCGAGGTTCAGGGTGATGACTGCGGAAGGATATGGACAGCAGCCTCAGAAGAAACGGCGTTTTGACTAGAAATGCTTTTGTACAATAAGAGATTGGACTCTGTGATGTCATAGATATATTCAATTGCCAGAACTTCGGATGCCAAACACGATCCTCCTTCAGTATCTAGGACACCTCGGCGGGTGTAGGCATGGCGCATCATTGCATTGATTGGAGTAACATCCCTCCAACAATAGCGTGCTGCCCGAGTTCGTGCGGCAGCAGCTTTCTGCAC
>JBBPOK010000065.1:0-89649 GCA_038091415.1 Leccinum variicolor | reverse complement strand
GGAGGGTTCGAGGGATAAAGTTAGGCTGGGTTTGAATTCTCACGTGATGTAACAAATACACTCAAACACTACGTATTAGGATGCCCTCGAACCCTCCTGCACAAGGATGGGAAGGAGCCTGTGTTGTTCATTGATTCAAGGCCGCATCAAGCTAGCGCCTTCATTCGACTTTGAGCCCCGATATAATATCAGATTGCCGCTATCATTCAAGCGTTACGAAGGGTGCCATGGGAATAATCTCAGTCTTGCCGCAACGATCTCAACAATCAGCAAAAAGAAATCACTTGTCTTTTCCTGTCCCCGCCTGCAATCATCAACACGACCCTGGCCTGCCGGACCGGCCACGTTCCTTCAGATACGGTCACCTCGCGAGCCAAACCGAACACCGAATCAAAGACAAGGATATAACGTTTTTTGGAACCGAGCCTATTTCGATGGTACGTTCCTCTCAGGCTATTATGACTTCTCTTCGGACTTCGGAGTCATCGGTCATGAAAGTCCTACTTTGGTCGTGTAGTATGTAACTGTGGAGATTAGCTTCTTGGGCCTTGGGAGGAGGAGGGCCTGAGGAGGCTGAACGGCGCTACCAGGGTGAGCCCGAACGCCGATTGATTTGATGCAATTCCCATGATGCAATTGATCCGCCTCACCGGGTGGTCGGGTCGAACTCCACTCAATATTACTTTGCAACGTTCCGACACGGCGACAGATTGACCGACGTCGTCCCAGTGGGGTAGTCAACGACTGGACATGCGATATCCGAAGATAACGTAGATATCACGTTATCACGTTAGTTCTAATCGCTTGGGCCTCGTTCCCCCGATCGAAGGCCCAAACGCACCGAACTCGAGGTCAAGACACGCCTAATCGGTCGGCGAAGATGATCGATGATCATGTTGGAGCAAAGCTTTCATTCCCGCTCATTCCACGCACTGCCTAGATATCATGGAACCTGCAGACCGATCAAAAAGCGGGCACGACACCCCTTGGCACGTGTGATACGCCAGGTTGGCATGCGTATGCGTACCGTAATTCAAGCACAATCCAGGGCTTGCATTGACCAAATTGTTCGTTGGAGTCTCGTCTATTCGTCTATTCGATCGTTCGCTCCATTGCGTCCATGTACGCGGCGGGCCCAGTACGGCGACTCGCCGAGGTCGTATACAGGCAGGCACGAAAGAAGAAACTGGGCGGGAATGAAAAGCAACGTATCATCATCAACACAACGGCAATGCTTCCATAAGGTATTTGTAGAAGTTGGCGTGACGATAAGGAAGAGCGCAAAGTTTCAATGCAACAACAGTTCAAGAGGGCATAAGTAATTATGACGTGCGGTGCAAATGACTGTCGGCCAGCGGCCATGAATGCTGGGATAATTACGAGTCCATAAGAAAACACGAGAGTTCGTGGAATGGCAAGACGTGCGGGTAACATGTCCGTCCACCGTTCACTGGGATGATTCGAGTTGTGGACAACGCATGTAGGGTGCGTGCTTGTTCGAGCATGGGATGGATGATAGCGAGCATGCGGTGGTCGTGAGGTGGTCAATGCCATGGTGCTCAGTATGAGAATATCATCAACCATGGATTGAGGACAATCTAGAGAGTAGCAGAAACGACGCGATTGGTCAACGCTCAGCAACACAGAACAACACGCATGCGTGATAGAACACGGCATTTCAACATGGAAATGTCCAGACAAGGGACCGATCACGGAATCACCCGTGTGGTCACCCTGATTTTTGTGGTAAGGAATTTTTTTGGAAGGCCACTCACTGGGAACAACAATTGGCATGCACAAGCGATCCTGTAATGCGAGGATGGTGAGCTGAACAACGAGCAACCAGAAAAGGGAAGAGACCAACGCAAGCGGAAGGATGACGGCCCACCCGTTTCCGGTAAGCTGCCATTGATAGGGAACCAAAGGGGTGCTGACGATAATCATCCCCGCTATAAGCGCGATGCACACGAGGAAGGGGAACCAAAACCTGTTGGGTATGATTACGTATCAGCACAGATCGAATCATCTCGGACCGTAAATGCCGGGAAAACGGAGTGCCATCGGAGCGATGCTGGAGCAGGGAGTTCGATCCAGGACTACAACGGGAAATGTGGAGCGAGACGACGAGAACCCACCTCTTCAATATCTTCGGCACTTCCTTGAAGAAATTGGATCGTTCAACTTCCTTCTTCGTGGCCGACCAGGTGATATCATATGAGAACAAATGAGCCAGCATAGCCAACGAAAGCGGGATACCAAGGCCGCCAAAGAAGAAGAAACTGTCATGCAATGAATTCCTGCTACCAAGGGCCAAGTTCAACCTTTCAACTCACAAGAATGGTATCCACATCATGCATTCCAGAAAAGCCCACACGAGGTTCTTGTCGCCGAGCCGGTACTGCAGGAGCGTGTAACCCAAATTTCCGACACCGAAGAACACGACAGTCGTGGCCAACCAGATCTCGAAGCTGTGCATGTAGAAACCATCAACCGGAAACTGAAATCCGAGCAAAAAGTAGTTCAGAAATGACAGCGTGACAGAAACGGCAATTCCATCTGGAAACGAAGGATGGTCGTCAGCGTGTCATGAAAAGGGTAATTGCAATGGAATGAGACGAACAGTACGAGAACATGTCTACGAGAAAAAGCTGGATCAAGCTCGACTCTCCCATAAAAGAATGGCGAACGTACAAGCCAACATGGAGATTTTGTAATGTGTCGGAGCGCTGGACCACATAAATTTGTGGATTTGGTGATTGATGGGTCCTTTGCGCCACCATTGCACGAGCGGGTTGAACAACAGCCTGCCGAGGGAAAATAAAAATGTCCACGGAGCTTTCCAAATAGGCAGGTTACTTACTCGCTACATCCATAGGCATACTTCTGCCACCGATTGAGTTCGTCGTCTACGGTGAGCGACACGCCTTCTTTGAAACTACCTTTACAGTACGATGCCCATCTATATCAGAAACGCGCGTCAATGGAGATGTAATTTCCGAACGTGGGGTTGGAGCCAACAAACCGGATAATGTAACCACGTAATTGTAATCTGAGAGCCATGTCAAAGTCCTCGCTGACATTAGATTCGGACCAGATCTTTTCCTTTCCATCCGCGGGATCGACGAAAGCAGCATCTTGGAGTGCTTGCCAGCGAAGGAAGGCATTGTGACCGACAAAGGGGGCGACTTCACCATTGGCACAAGACATGGAAATACACTTGTTGATGCGATGTGTGAAGAATGCAATCCCATTCTCAAAGTAGTGGTGGGCGACCTGCATGACGTCTGGCGCGTGCATGAACATCACCGGACAGAAGCAGGATAGAAGGCACGAACCGCTCTCATGCTGCAGCACCGCGAGTTCTTGACTCGCGAGCTCCGCAAATTCGCGCGCAGCATCTCGGAAACAGTCTTCTGGGACGACCGTATCGGCGTCGACAAGCAGAATTATGGGACCAATACGAATTGAACGAGCGTTGGCTGCCCAGGGACGATAGAGGCCATCAGATTGCTCGTACACTGATCATGCGAATCACTTTGAGTATCCGAGACAAACGACGAGGGAGAACAGAAGCTACCTTCTTCCATTGCCATCTGCAAAGCGCGTTCTTCCTGGTCTTCGATCGCAAAAATTGGAGGGCTGGGAGCATTCTGCGATCCAGAGGCACCATTAAAGACAGGAGTGGAAGTCCCAGGGGTTCCAGGTCTCGTGGGGGTGCCCGTCCCGCTCGGTGGAGGAGATACGTAAGGCTGAATGACGGTTTCGTCGTTTCCCGGACGGCCAAGATATTGTAACCCTAATGTACCTGGGGTCGGACCGGAGGCATAACCGTCCAGTCCTGTGGTGGAAACAGAACCTCGGATGTTCGAGGATGACGTCTCAGATTGGAGGTGCTCGAGGATGCGTTCCATGCGTGAACTGAGGTCAAGGGCATAGTTCAAGTTTGAAGCCTTCTTGAAACGACCCGCACGCCTAAACCCTGGATAGCTGTTTTTCGTAATTTGAGCCTCGTGTAATGCGGGTACATACCTCGTGGGTTTGATTTGGCGTTGTACGTATGTGGTGGACGTGCGACCCAACCGATGTTGTGGGTGGCATAAAATGAGATACGAGCGGATGCGTCTGCAGGAGGGAGCAGGCGCAAGCCGTCGTCGTTTACGAAGATGGAGGATGTTCCACCTTGCCGAGCATAGGTCTGCATGGCACGCTTGAGGGAGTCTATAGATAGGGCCCTAGATCTGGCGGTGAGGGAATACGTAATCGAAAGAACAAGGGAATACGAACAATACGGCATCTAGGCCTTCTTTGTAAACTGGCATCTGGATCGTAATGTGAGGAAGAGCGGCATCAACTTCCTTATTTGGCTTGGGAGGAATAGCGGAATAATAGCGCGAATTCTCGTAATAATGGGCGATTGGACCTATTATCATGGAGAGGTTCTGGACGAGCTGCAGGGTAAAGAACTGGAAAAAAGGGATTGCGTCTAGAAATGGTGGTACGTAAGGTGGGAAGAGGACTGACCAAAGATACGGCAAAAAGGGCAGGAACGAGGATGAGGAAGAGAAAGTGCTTGTAGTCCTGGTCGAGCATGTATTCCTGGATAAGAATTTTGACACCGTTTCCGATGAAGACTGGAGACATGGGCATGAGAAGGAGCGGTCGGGAGAGATGTGGATCCTACCTGCAGAGAGACCAGCTGCGAGGCCGTTGTAGATTGGCGCATATAGGGCCGTCGGACGGTGTGGGGTGTCTTTGTCTGCTTTTTCACACTCGGAGGGGGACATGGGCACCCTGCGGCCATACCAGGTGCGACGGAAAGGGGGAGGAGTGGGGCTCGGGCTATGAGAGTCGGGTTGTTTTTCCTGTTGCGGGGGAGAGCCAAATTCTGAGTGGCCAGAGAGGGAGGCCAGGGCGGGGCTGGAAGTGATGGAGGAAGAGTGAGTGGGCCGATTTCTCCACAGGAGACGAATGAGACGGTCCTCGAAGTCACGTGCGACGGGGATGATGGTGTCGAGAGAGTCGGACCAGACGACGAGGACGCGTTCATCGCGCTGGGGAGAGAGTGAGGGGGCGGGAAATGGGCGGGGAGGAGATTACGTACGATGAACGCGGCATTTTGCTCCTTGTCGGCCTGCGGAAGGAGGACCATGGTGTCGATGATCTGTATGCGCGTGTTTGCGTCGACATAGATGCAGTCTGTCTTTTCGTCGAGGAGAGACTCTGAGAGGGCGGCGTGTACGGCTGCGCTGCGGACCTTGACGGCGACGAGGGGGTTGAGAGCGGCGACGGCGATCTCAAATGGCTCTAGTGCAGCGACTTCGTAAGGGAACACGCGGAACGAGCCGTCGTGTGTGCGTAGACATACGCCAGGAGGGACTGCGACCTCGTTTGGACGGAACCAAGCATCACCCTGAGTTTGCTTGAATATCCAGTGGAGAGTTGCGTCGTATCTGTCGTAGTCCATGGCAAGGAGAGCTGGATGTATGCGCACCCACCTTTATAGGAAAAAGGTCGAGGTAGATCTGAGATCGAGTGACATCCAAATCGGGGAATTGAGAACGGCGATATAAAACCAACAAAAAGTAACTCACAAGTATTAACATGTCCAGCGAAGAAGACTCACAGACGGGCCACTCTCTGCCACTCCCACGTCCGTTCTTTCTAGCACGTCCACGCTCAGCAGACGACTCCCTCGACAACGCAGACGACTCCGACAGAGATGCCTCTTCCGTCCGCAAGGCCCGCACTCACCGCCGTCGCTCCCAACTGGCACTCAGTGCACACTCCGCAGACGACCACACCTACGCGCCCCAGCAGAAACCCCCGCCCTCCGCATATTCCTTCCCCTTCCAGGCATACCCGGGCAACCCGGACCCCATCCCAGGCGCCATCTCCCGCAAGAGCAGCGGTGACTCCGTGCGCATGGTCTCCCGCTCCACCTCACCGCCTACCCGCACTCAGCACATAAACCGTCTGAGTCAGGCAGCCGACGCAGAGGGCCTTCCTCTTCCACAGCCACCCTTCCTCGCCGGCTCCCCCGCCAACCTACCGTATCGCTCCTCCACGGGCTCAGTCTCCAGCTCCACCATCTATCGCTCCTCTGCAGCGGCGGGCATCACGGACTCCCCGCTTCCCTCCATCCCGAGGTCCAGCTCCGCCACCACCATCACCTTCCGCAGCCCCTTCCTCTCCCCCGCCTCCCGCCCCTCCAGCACCTGGTCACCCCCCACAGCCAACAACACCCTCCCGTTCAACGCACCTTCGCATGCAAACTCCTCCGTCGCCCTCCCCTTGCCTCCCCTCCAGAAAAAGGCCATGCCCTCTACTCGCCTCCGCGAGAAGCTCAAGGACGACGACAAGCCCTGGCTCGCACGCAAAAAGCCTTTCCTGGACCGCGCAAGCAAGTGGATCACTTATGCAGGCCTGTTCATTGGCGTCGGCATCGCAGCCCTGCTCGTCTTCCGCGGGTACCAGTCTGTACACGTTCTCCAAAGCAACCAGCTCTGCATGGTCCTCGACGACAATTTCTCTGGTGACGGCCTCGACACAGACAACTGGTCCTTTGATGTCGAGCTGGGAGGCTACGGGTGAGTCAGACAACGTCCTCCATCGAACTCGCGCTACATACCTTGCAGAAACGGCGAGTTCGAAATGACCACAGACTCCACAAACAACGTCTACATCTCTGGCGGTCAGCTCTTTATCATGCCCACACTCACCAGCGATTCCATCGATGGTGGGTACAGTTCCGTCTTGGACAACGCCACCTACACCCTCGACGGGTGCACTGCGGACAACAACAGTACTAGTGCGTTTGCACGACTTCTCAAATTGGTTGTCTTCGTCTGACAACGTGGCAGGCATTAACGATCAAGGAGCTTATGTAATACCCAACCTGAAAAGGCAGCTCACCGACGGAAATACCACAGCCACAAACGGCACCACTTCAGTCAACGGCACCACCTCCACCAATGGCAATGGCACTACCATCAACGGCGGTGGAACAAATTCCACCAACTCGACCACCTCCTCCAACTCAACTTCGGCCACCGGCCCAACCGGCAACGCATGCACCGCCGTCTCCTCCGCCTCTGCTGGCACTGTCATCAACCCGGCCATGAGTGGCCGCATCAACACACGCGGTAAAAAGTCGATCAAGTTCGGCAAGGTCGAAGTCCGGGCAAAACTTCCCCAGGGCGACTGGTTGTGGCCCGCGATATGGATGTTGCCCGAGAGCAACGACTCTTCTGCCACCCAGGGTACCGGCGTTTACGGTGGGTGGCCCGCGAGTGGGGAGATCGACGTACGTCCTCGCACTCTCGGTGTCGCATTCTCGCCGTTGATCTCCTCGACCCAGATCATGGAGGCGAGAGGCAACCTGCCTTCGTACGCCGCCCAAGGATCCAACTATGTGCGCTCGACCGTCAACTATGGGCCTTTCGCTTCCGGAACCACCCCGATCTCTCTCGGTAAGTCACGCTACATCTCGTACAAGTCACGCTGAACTATATCCGCCATCATCTTCAGGGTCCGGAGGCGTTACCGCCACACTGCTCAAGAGCCTCTACGGCTGGGTGAACACGAAACGAGGCAACTTTGCCGACGACTTTCACCTGTATGCGATGGAGTGGACGAAAGACTGGATGCGATTTTACGTGGACAACCGTCTCCAAGCGATGATCAACCTCAAGATCTCGTCCAAGAACACCGACTCGTACTTTTACAACGTCGGCGGCTTCCCCGCAGTGGCGATGAACGTGTCTTCGGGAAAGTATATCGAGATTCAGGATCCGTGGTCGACCGCCTTTGGTGGCTCCGCAGCGGCTCCTTTTGATCAACGTGAGTGTATTTTTCTTTCTCTTTCGATCCGCGGCCGAACTCGTCTCGATAGCGTTTTACTTGGTCATCGACCTTGCCGTCGGTGGAACGAGTGGGTGGTTCCCTGATAGCGTCGGTGGCAAACCGTGGTTCGACGGCTCAGGCAGTACGTGGAATCCTCGCCTAAACTGAAAATGGGACGCTCACTCATCATTCGGTCGTAATAGCCGCGATGCGAGACTTTGCATCGGCACAGAGTACTTGGAGTTCCACGTGGCCGTCGAACGCCGATAAAAGGGCCTTTAGAATGTGCGTCTCATGCCAGTCGTTACGTTTCGGCGTCCCTAAACGTTTATCTTGCAGCGACTACGTCAAGATGTGGCAGCTTTGCTAGACGATGAAACGATTTGGGAAAGATGCCGTATGACCCCTATGCCTTATCATTATCTTGAACGGACTTAACAGTTGCAATCCGTACTACCGTCCATGGTACCTATATCATATCATTCGAACATTGAACGTTCTCCATTGTTGTCGTTTTCAGCCAAACCCCGCAGGACCAAGTAGCATCCTCTTTATTTCTTTCCTGTACACACCCCCATTTTGCGCTGGCCCGCTCGTTACGAATGGACTTGTTGTGATCCGTATTGATCGTGGCACCTATTGATGATCATTATCGTTGCTGTTCACTCTCACCGCTTTCCCTCGGAATCCCGGTAAATATAGTACTAGCATTTTGGTGGTGTGCCCATGATGAAACACGTTCTATAAAATCGAAGCGAAGAGAAATGGAAAAAAAAGGCTCCGGGTGCTAGCGCTCATCCTCCGACAGTTTCAAGTTCAACTCCAAAAGTCTATCTGTGCCATACATCTCGCATCCGCGGACACTGCTCCAATGGCTTTTAACTTACACCGGTGGTCACACACCGCCGAGCAGTTCCTTGACTCCTTCCGCTAGCTTTTCCTTGAAGAGTTTCTCTGCGTCCGTCCACACGCGTGCGGTCTGCCGTTCGGGGAACTGCAGAAGCGAAGGAAGCAGGTCCGTGCTAAACTGCTCGGACGCCTCTCTTGGCAACAACGTCGGCAAGTGGTCGATCGATATCACCGATAGAGGCGGTACGCCGTCCCTGTGAGAGTGAGTCAGCTTTTTCTCCAAAAACCCCAATCATCGAAAAAGGACGCACGCAAGTTCGACAGGCACAGTCGGTTCTTCGAACGTCGTGTTGACGGTATAGATGGGTATCGGGTTGAACGGATTGGTAGTATCGCAGCTGACGTCGACGACGACGGACAGCCTCCTCGTCATCAGCGCATTGAGCTGATCCTTGCTCATAAACGGCGGGATGGAAGACGAGAGGTAGATACAATTGACGAACACGTCCACATCGAGGATCTCGGGAAACGGTCCGCCTTTGGCTGTTTCTGCGAGGTCCCACTTGATAATGTCGTCCCTGTGCGTGTCGTTTATAGTAAGCAACGGAAGAAGCGAAAAGCAGAAGAAGAAGAAGAAACGCACTCGTCGAGACCGATCTTGCGAAAGAGATCGACGGCACCGCGGCCACACCGTCCGAGAGCACCGATAACGAGCGCTCTCACGCCCCGCCCGCTTCCCCCAAGCGCTTCCTTGACGTGTGCGACCATGGCCCCCTCGTTCGGATACGGCTCGAGCCTGCCCAATTTTTCCTGGCGTCGTTGCGCAGCCACGGCAAGCGCACCGGCCGCCGCGCCAGCGAAGCCAGCGTGGAACCCGAACGCGGCGACGCGTCTACCGTTGGGGTCGGTCAGAAACTCGAGGTCGTAGAGCGTCCCGCCGCCGCGATGGAACCGGTCGAGGACGTTTGCCCACCCGGCCTGGCGTTTGTAGCAGTGTGCGAACTGGATGTGGGTGTGTGGGATGGGATCGGTGGAGGCGGGGAGTTCTTTCAGGCCGAGGATCGGGATGTCCGTCGGGGCGGTCGGCCAGGTGTTGTTGGGGACGAGACGGCAGCCGACGCTGTCAGGAAAGTGTTTAGGAAATGAAAAGGAAAAGAAAGGCGGGGAACACCTACGCTTCGAATTCGGTGTCGTCAAAGGTGCGTTGTTCGTCGCGTTCGACGGTGATCTCGAATCCCGCATCGATCAGCTTTTTGGCGGTAGTTGGGGTCAGCGCCGAGCGGTGTTCAAACTGCTTCTTTTCGCATCTGAGCCAGATCTGTGGGGCCATGTTCTTTGTTTTTTTCTGTCGTACGCGGAGACTCGTGAGTTGTGGTTGACAACGTCGTAAATCACTTAGTAGATGATCTCAGTAAGACCATGACTCGACCTGACTCTGATCTGACTCGATCAAGCCACTTATGTCACATCGTGATTGGATCATCAAAGTGATTGGCAAGTACTGCCAGTGTCGTTCTTCGCCATGAATCCGCGTCGAGATAAATATGAAGGTGCATGATTTTCTCCATAATATCGATATCATCACAGTTCATTCATTCGAACATTTCCAGTGACTCCGTTGCTTCTACATATGTTACACACAATCAATGGTCTTATTACAAAAAAAGGATATGGACAAATCTATACTTGCTTGCTGGGCCATGCTATGTACTAATACAGTGATCGGATGTGGTCAAGCCGAATCACTGTCAAACATCGTCATACTAGAACGATCAGTCATTCCGAAATCAGTAAACCGGAACTGCATACAATCCATACTCGAAATCTCGCACCTGGATGACTTTAGAAATAGGTAGTCCCCGGTCTATACGATGTCATGTCAACGTTTCGAAAGTCGTTTCATGCAACGCGCTCCTCACCAGATTTCATAGGCTCCTCAGAGAAACTGAGGTTCTTCAAACTGAAGATCGCTGCGACAACTTGAGGCGCAAGCTACAACGAGGTTGAACGTAGAACGACATTAAAACCAGAACGAGAATTGCCATACCTTGGTAAAGAGTTCCCGAGACATCAAGCTAACGGAAAGAATAGCATGAGCGATCCAAAAACACAGTAGGATCAGCTTCGCTCACCCTCCTTGCCCACGAATATCTATTCTATAATTACCAGCGATTGGTCGGGGTTGCGATGGCTGTACACGCTGTTAAGATCCTCCCTATAGATGAAGTAAGTAACGCACTGTTTCATTCTGTTCCTGAGGTGTTGGCAGAGAGGTTCAGAATTTTTATCATTGGGTAATATGGGGCTCACCTTTCCTCCACGGGTTGCTTTTTGGGATACGAAATGGAAGTCGGCTTCAGACCCGCCATCAGCAAGCGCGCTCTGGATGAGCTTCATCAGTTTCTTATCCCTGTTGTCCTCCGCAGCACTGGTACTCAGTTGTATCAGTTTCTGCAACTCTTGTTCGCGGCTAGGGGCAGCGTAATAATCAACCACGGAAGAGATGGCAGCGGAAAATAAAAGTGCAGAGGGCACCGTCTCAGCAAAGATACTGTATGCAATGGTCCGAATAGTGGAGTGTTTGACGCTTGCCAGGACGTTGGTAATGAACCCGTCATTCTTCACGTTGCTTGTTATGACCGACGTAGCCAGTATATCCGAAGCACCCTCAAGCGAGATCTGTCGCGTGTCAACCAATATCCATCACTCCCATACAGTATGACAACATACAGGTCCGTCGCTGAGTCGTCTCAGTCGGTTGCGCAGATAGTTCATGATTTCGTTCGTGGACTTGTGTGCCGCCTGGTACATAGTCCAGTCGTGGACTGGATCGTCGTTGAAGTATATATACCTGAACACCGTCGGTGATAGTTCCGCCACAGATCAACTCGACCCTCTTACCTGGTCACATCGGCAAAAAGTTCGGACCACTGCGTCATTGTGTGTCCCCCCCATACGATGTCGAACGGAGCGATTGGCAAACCAAGCTGGTCAACTGTAAATGATAGGGTTGGTGGCGTTGATCGTTCCACATACCACAAAATTTGCTGCCCAATCCATAGGTAGCCGATTAATGACATCCTTGATGATGTCTACAACTTTGGAATGATGACTCCCTGATTTAGATGCACTTTGCACCATAGTTGTGAACATCTTCACGAAGGACCTGCCGGCAAGCGTCTCGTCCACGATGCATTTCCGCACCTATCTGTTTCAGCCCCATTGACCTGCATAGATATAGTCTGCAACCTACCTCCTCTAGAGCTTCTTCGTTACAGCTTGCAAGTCTCGATAAACGTTTCCTATACATGATTAATCGGCGATCATTGTCTCCGACCTGACCTGGCCTCGAGAAATCGTAGTACGCGAGACAGTTCGCTGACCGAGAATCGATACAAGGACGCATGAAATCCGGTGTCATGAGCGGAAAATGACCATATATGGAGCCGACAGGATATTGGTCCGGCAAGAGAACAAATAAGAACTTGCTGAGCATTCCTCCGTATGATCCATCGGCGCTGTTGACCATACAGTGCTGGTACCCCCAGGATGTTAGATTGTATGCTAATCAAGCATTAGAAATGACGGATGGAATGGAAAAATAATTACAAATACTGACGGGTGAAGTCCACGGTTAAAAACCGGTCACCACGAGTCAAACATACGGCATCCGCAAGGATAGCGCGTGAGATAGTATACCCGGGGCACAACCCAGCACCTGGAATGGGGGGCTTGGTTTCCTCGGCTTGCAAACCGACCTTCAAGAGTTCAGTGTTAGTGCTAGTATCGATGATAGACTCTGAGCACACGAACATGAAGTTCCAAATTATCGATACATCCATAAAGAGCTTCTGCTGCAGACTGCACACGATTGAGTAAACGAAAATGAGGAGTTTGCAAAGCAACTCATACATAGATGGTGGGGTCCGGATTCCATTCTCGAAATGACTCATATGCTGAAAGAATCCTGAGTAAACGGGGGTCATAGTATGGCTTGAGACGACCCACGTCGTAAACCGATAAATTTGCGAAACTCGTTGAGCTACACAAGGGTATTGAGTAAATTGCATGATCACAGAGCAATGATTCCTTACAGTGCAAACTCCCCATTTCCTTCCCTGCTCGATAGCCAAGATCTCGACCACTTTCATTACAGGGGGGCAACCTCTAGCACGAAATGCACCAGCACGTTGTTCCGTTGCATCTTGCAAAATGCGGGCGAGATCGTTGTCAGAGAAACTGCCGTCGGAACCACGTTCCAGTCTAAAAACCCACCAGATCACGAAACTGAATAAAGTACATGGATTGTAAAACCTACTCGTCAAATGTCCAACTCTTCGGGTCACCAGACGGCACTATCTTTTCCCGGACCACCTTTCTAAAGTCTTCGACAGTCACCTGCGAGAAACATGCGTCAAGGTTGTGACACAGGAAACAAAAAGACAGCCTACCGTTTTCGGGTCTCTGCCCCGAAAGAGCTCCCCAAACAATCCGTTCAACCATTTCTCATCTTGTTCGCAGATGGTAGCGTGCCAACGATAGAGTAAATTGAACTCTATTGAAACAGCATTTCCTTCTCCCCGAGGAGACACACGATGGTCGGATTCGCGAAAACACTGTTAGGTTGACGTTGTCGCCGAGATGATCATCAATAAGACGACCACTTACCCCAAGTGGGTCGAGGCGCCAGGTCAGGCCATCCCTCGCGAGCCCCAAGATGGCGCCAACATAATCCGCGAGTATCATCTGCATGAAGAACGCAGTATTGACCATCCTTGCTCTATGGAAGATTTCGTCATCTTGAGCAAGTCGGGATATCTTCTCGTCGGGCGGAGGCGAGGTGAAGGAGCCGCGTTCGTTGAGCTCCAGGATTTTCTGTGCAATATACTGTGGCAAAATTGATGCATGCACATGCCGATAATTGAGTAAAGAACGCACGTTGTGATGACGACTGAAAAGCACGGCGAGTGCGCATACAGGGGGAGGCATAAACAGTAGACGGGAATCCGCGAAAGCATCGTTCCAGATCTTGCCGGTACCATCTTTTTTACGTATAGCGTCAAGTTGCTGCTTACTATTCCCGTAGACAATGTTCAAGTCAAGATAGCTACTTGCGTCGTTGATTGTCCAGTCCAGCGTATTCGTATTGAAGATGCTGTGAATGATGAGGTCTGCAAATGCGAAAAACAAACTCGACAAGCCACTAGGGTGGGGAATAAATTTGTCGTCAGGCCGACATAGGAGAGCATCGAACACTACGCCCGGGTCTGGAAGAGATGGAAGGGTCGGGACATGAGTAGAGGGCACAGATCGTGCATATGGTTGACCGGCCTGGCCGAGAGACGGCAAGAGGACATTGTAGTTGGATCCATCCGCACTGCGGAACGCATACGAGACAGCGGGTTCTTTCTCGATGGTTGATGGGTTATTGTGGAAGGTGGAAAGAAATCCGGTGGGTGGATGGGGGAGGTCCTTGTATACTACGACACATGGATAAATATCACTGAAGTGGAGAATCAACAACGCACATAAACTAATGACTTGTTGCTGTGCTATTTTGCCGAATGCTGAATCGTCGGGAAGGCGCGCCATCAACATCAAGACTTTCTCGAGCTAAATTGCAGCATGAGAGCATGGATACACGACTATGTCTGATACTCACAAGAAACTCTCTGTCATTGATTGTACCACTGAGGTTGTCTATGGCGTCTGCAAACGCCGGCTGCTCGACTCGGAAATGAACGACATAATATTTGCGAGGACGATGCGGAGAACTTACCAAGTCATCGAGAGTAAGGAGCGGGCCACAACGAACGATTTGCTCGAGGTCATGTATGCTCCTACCGGAGAGGTGTGTGAGCGACGTGGTATTATTTATGCTGGATTGCACTCGAGCGAGTAGTGACTGCAGTGCAGATTGCAGCGTTGTCCCGCGTCCGCGAACACGCTTGGATTGAGTTTGCTGCATTGATGGTAGTTTTCAGTCAAGTTGAACGTTGCGAATTGCATGCCACGCATCCTTGTGCGGCAAACCAATGGAATGGAATCCTCGTGCCGGACACAACCGAATGGAATAAATGGAAACGGCAATTTCGCGAGCAAATACTCTACAAGTACCTGGAGATGGACATTGGAGAGACTAGCAAAACTTCAAGATATCCTGGGTACCCCATTCCATTACTATGACCAAGTCACATTTGCGTTCATGATGTGAATACGTACGAAAAGCCCATGATACGGATAGACAACTTCACGAGTTTTGCTACATGATACTGTCAATCGAGTGGTGAATCTGGTGATCAGAATGCAAACAGAGGCACATACATGCCTCCTTCACCGTCTTGTAGAACATATTGGTCTGTGAAGACAGCGTATTTGAAAGTTTAACCAAGCTGGTTTCTCACCGCGTTGAAGGACAGACTCGATCATTTTGTGCTGTTGTGTGTCACAGAAAAGGTATCAAGAAATTAAAATCACGTATCCGAGCGTACGATGTTCATCTCGATTCTCGTCTGTGATTCCTGTTGCACTTCTCATGATGGTATCTGCTTGCCGAGAGTCTTGATACTTAAGAAGGTATGTATGTATGTCCGGATGGGTCGGGAAACGAAATTGCAGAGGGGTTGGAGAGCTCAGCAGACTGAGGCACGTTTACAGCGAATTCGTCCAGGGACCAGAGTATCAATGATCAAGAGAGTGCCGGACGGCTCATTATTAATTTGTGATAGCTGTTCGGACACGAGCGTCATGCAGAACGGGAACATGTGAGTGGAAGTCACGGTAAGCGGCGGAACTTCGGTACTATCCGGTGTCCCACACCGATGGTTGCCAAACCGCAGTGTTAGATACGGACGAAACGAATCGTCTACCCTTGCCTTGCTTGACCCTTGCCAACATACAAAAGCCCCATCGTCACTTCTTCCTGAATAGTAATACAGAAAAATAAATAGAACTCGAACAGATCTACACTCAGTTGTTGTCAATGGACTCCCTCTACTGCAGTATTTGGATACGACCACTGGCAAGTTGACCATCAAACATCATACTAGATGATCAGTCAATCCGTGCACACGATCTCGGTTATCCAACTTTCGTACCTGGATGACTTTAGAAACTGGTAGTCCCCCGTCTGCACGATGTCATCATTTCAGCCTTGCAAATGCAGTTTTACGCAACTCGATCTTACCAAATTTCATAGGTACATCAGAGAAACTGAGGTCTTTCAAACTGAAGATCGCCACGATGACTTGGGGCGCAAGCTGTAGCAATGTCCAGCTCAGAACGACGCCAAAACGAGAACGAGAACCACCATACCTTCGTGAAGAGTTCGCGAGACATTAAGCTGTGGAAAAAGAATGGCATGAGTGATCCCAAATAACAGTCCGACTAGCGACGATCTCACCCTCCTTGTCTACGAATATCTACTTCATGTTTTCCTGCGATTGGTCCTGGCTGCGGTGGCTGCACGCATTATCAGAATCATCAAAATAGGCACCTTTATCATCAGGGTATGTAGGACCCACCTTCCCTCCACGGGCTCCTCTTTGGTTGCTTTCAAATACGAAATGGAAAGTGGATGAAGACCTGTCCCTAGCAAGCGCATTCTCGATGAACACCATCAGTTCCTTATTCGTATTATCCACTGTGGCACTGATACTCAGTCGAATCAGTTTCTGCAACTCTTGTTCGCGGCCAGGGGCAGCGTAATAATCAACCACAGAAGAGATGGCAGCGGAAAACAGCAGTGCAGAGGGCACCGTCTCGGCAAAGATACTGTATGCAATATTCCGAATAGTTGATTGCTTGGCACTCCCGAGGACCTTAGCAATGAATCGATCGTTTTGCACGTTGCTTGTGATGACTGATGCAGCCAGCACATCGGAAGCACCACCGAGGGAGCTCTATTGCAGGAAAGAACCAGCATTCAATATTCATCACCCGATATAGCATGGAAACATACAATTCCACCACTGAACCGTTTCAGTCGGTTGTTCAGGTAGTGCATGATTTTGTTCGTCGACTTGTGTGCGGCTTGGTACTTAGTCCAGTCATGGACCGGATCGTCGTTGAAGTATATATACCTGAAACATTGCTGGTCATAGTTCTTCCACAAATAAACTCGACCCTCGTACATACCTAGTCACATCAGCAAACATTTCAGTCCACTGGGTTACCGTGTGTCCACCCCAAAAGGTGTCGAACAGTGTAATAGGCAAACCAATCTGACTTGAACGTAAATGATAGCGTTTTAGCTGTAGGTTCTTGCACATACAACGAAGTTTGCTGCCCAATAGATAGGCAGTCGATTTATGACATCTTTGACAATGTCTACAACCTTGGCATTTTGACGAGCTGATGACGACAAGGACTTCACTAAGATTGTGAACATCTTCGCAAACGATTCACCGGATAGCGTCTCATCCACGATGCATTTCCGCACCTGTCCGTTTTCAGTTCCAATTATATGCATAAATGGAACTTGGAACTGACCTCCGGCAACACTTCTTTTACACCTCCGGTAAGTGTCGAGATACGTCTCATGTACAAAACATCTAGGCGGCGATCATTGTCTGCGAGTCCAATTGGACTGGGCCTCGAGAAATCGTAGTACGCGAGATTATTCGGTGATCGAGCAGCGATAGAAGGACGCATGAAATCTGGCGTCATGAACGGAAATTGTGCATAGGTCGAGCCGGCAGGATACTGGTCCGGCAGGAGAGTAAACAAGAGCCTGTTGACCATTCCACCGTATGCCCCATCGTCTTTATTGATCATGCAATGCTGATATCCCCAGGAAGTTAGATTGTATGCTAATTGAGCGTCAGATGGAGGGGACAGAGTAAAAATAATACAAGTACTGACGGGTGAAGTCCACTGTCAAAAACCTGTCACCGCGAGTCAGGCATACCGCATCGGCAAGGATAGCACGCGAGATCGTAAAGCCTGGACACAACCCAGCGCCCGGCATTGGCGGCTTTGTTTCCTCCGCTTGCAAGCCGACCTTCAGAAGACATTAGCGTTAGTGTCAATGATAACCTCCAAGCATGAAAGTACGAACATGAAGTTCCAAGTTATCGATATGTCCGTAAAGCGCTTCTGCTACAGACTACGATGATCGAGTTCAACGAAAACGAAAGAGTTTCAAGAGAACTTACGTTGACGGCTGGATCTGGATTCCATTCTCGAAATGACTCATATGCTAAAAGAGCTCCTCAGCAAATGAGGGTTATAAAATGGCCTGAGATAACCCACGTCGTAACCCAAAAAACTTGCGAAACTCATTCAGCTAAGGGATTATGTTAGTAAATTGCATGATCACACGAAGATGCCATCTCACAGTGCAAGCCCCCCATTTCCTTCCCTGCTCGATAGCCAAAATTTCTATCACTCTCATCGCAGGGGGACAACCTCTAGCGCGAAACGCGCCAGCACGTGCCTCGGTTGCATCTTGCAAAATCCGGGCAAGGTCATTGTCGGAGAAACTACCATCAGGTCCCCGTTCCAGTCTAGCAGCGCACTGAATCACGAAACTGAAACAGTAGATGGATCGTTAAACACACCCGCCAAATGTATAGTTCCTAACATTGCCAGAAGGCACCGTCTTTTTCCGAACCACTGTTTTAAATTCATTTAAAGTCACCTGTCGCAAAATGCGTCAAGTTTTCAACACAGATAACGATAAGAAAGCGTGCCGTTTTCGGGTCTCTGCCCGCAAAGAGTTTTCCAAACATCCCGTTCAGCCATTTCTCGTCTTGTTCGCTGATGGAAGTGTGCCAACGATAGAGTAAGTTAAACTCGATCGAAACAACATTTCCTTCTCCCCGAGGAGATACACGATGGTCGGATTCGCGATATTCCTGTCGGTCAATGCCAGAAATGATCATCTATCCTGTGCAATCAGACAACCGCTTACCTCGAGTGGGTCAAGCCGCCAGGTCAGGCCGTCCCTTACGAGTCCCAAGATGCCGCCAACATAATCTGCAAGGATTATCTGCATAAAGAACGCAGTATTGACTAGTCTTGCTCTATGAAAAATTTCGTCATCTTGAGCAAGTCGGGATTTCTTCTCGTCAGGTGGAGGCGATGTGAAGAACCCGCGTTCATTGAGCTCCAGGATTTTATGTGCAATATACTATCATCAGGTTAGTCACGGTACACATACGATCAATGATCAGGCAACAAACTCACGTTATGGTGACGACTGAAAAGCACGGCGAGTGCGCATACAGCGGGAGGCATAAACAGTAGACGGGAATCCGCGAAAGCATCGTTCCAGATCTTGCCGGTACCATCTTTTTTACGTATAGCGTCAACTTTTTGCGCGCTATTCCCGTAGACAAACTCCAGATCAAGATAGCTACTTGCGTCGTTGATTGTCCAGTCCACCATATTTGTGTTGAAGATAGTGTGAATGATGAGATCTGCGAATGCGAAAAAAAAGCTCGACATGCCTCCAGGGTGGGGAACAAAGTCATCGTTAGGCCGACTTAGGAGACTATCGAATACTACGCCCGAGTCTGGAAGAGATGGAAGGGTCGGGATATGGATAGAGGGCACAGAACGTGCGTATGGCTGGCCGGCCTGTCCGAGAAACGGCAGGAGGACATTGTAGTTGGAGCCATCTGCACTTCGGAATGCATAGGGGACATTGAGTTCCTTTTCGACGGCTGACGGGCTATTGTGGAAGGTGGAAAGAAATCCGGTGGGGGGATGGGGGAGGTCCTTGTATACTATTGCGAATGTATCAATCTCACTTGTCAGAGAGGATGAGAGACTCGGAATTAACAACCCACATAAACTAATGATATATTGCTGTGCTAATTTGCCGAATTCTGAATCGTCAGGAAGGCGCGCCATCATTGTCAAAATCCTCTCGAACTGAACGCAGTATAAGAGCACGAATATACGATGGCACAGAATACTTGCAAGAAACTCTCTGTCATTGATTACGCCACTGTGGACTATGGCATCTGCGAACGCCGGCTACTCGCCACGAATGAGATCGGATCTTAGCGAAGGCGCAGAGAACTCACCAAGTCATCGAGAGAAAGAGGTGCGCCACGTTGGGCGATTTGTTCGAGGTCGTGAAAGGTCCTCCCGGGGGGCGTGCTTAAGTGAGGCAACATTATTTATAGTGGATTGTACTCGAGCGAGCTGCTTCTGCAGCGCTGATTGCAATGCTGTCCCGCGTCCGAGAACATGCTTGGATTGGCTCGTTTGCTGCATTGATAGTGGCTGCAATGCAATCAAGGTGTGACAGCGATAACTTGAATCGTAGTTCGACGTGAATGAGTCAAGGTATTCATTCTGCTAGTAGTGTCGTACTTATACCTATTCCGCCTAGGTACAAGGAATGCCACGTCGAAGTGAAACCGCCGAGAAACCACTTGCCGATTGACGTGACCCACGATTCAATCGCAACTCTCCAGCTGAAAGTTTAAGGAAATTCAGGGTATACCGTATGACATTGATTATTATCGGCTTACCGGAATTTCAGAGCGCTTCAAAGTCCAGCCGGTTGTCCTAAAAAAAAAGGAACGACTGTCTTCCTGCCTAAGGGTCTGCCTACGGGAGACTAGCCGGTTGTCGGACAACGCATTGACACGTACTATGACATGCTTGATGAGTCACTAGTCACTTCGCATTGCACAAAATAGGAGGACTACAGCCACTGAAACCATAGTCCGGGGTCGGTCATATCCACTTGCTCGTCCGTCGGATACCCTACGATCGGGATCGGGATCGGACCACTGGGAACTCGGGGCCACAGTGTACAACACGAGGAGAGCGGGATCGATGGCAGTTTCGAGAATACTTGACGTGACGGATAAATTCAGTGTCATAAGGAGATGTTCGGAGTTTGAATATGGAAAGCATGCACAGTTTGTCGCGTCAGCCACGTCGAGACTTCTCAGATCTCAAGCCTGTGTGACTCCATGCACTGATTGCCGGTGCCCGATGAGTCAAGAAAATAGCAATGAAAAGTCGTACACGATCTCGAATTTGCTCGCTTACTGGGGTTGTGGAATCAGGAAGAAACGTGTTTTACATCAAGTGTTATTTTCCTGCTTGATTTCTCGCAAAACCGCCCTGGTTCCTGCTAGAAAGCCTGATGACGATCCGGCATTTCACCCTATATTGCACATTGAAATGTACAGGCTTCAGCTGAAAACACTCACGACGCCATGTACTCTTGTGTCCCATGGGCCATGATACGCTGAATCATTATTGCTTCACAGCATTTTACCCGCCCAGCCATTGAGCGAAACGAGCCGCGGTTAATTTCTCAAGCTAAGTATAGGTGGGTATTATGAAGCCCATCAACTCGTATTTCTCGGAGAGGTGGATCTGCTAGTGGCATGGGGAAAGGACGAGGCTGGTGACGTGGTTTCTCATGTGGGTGTGCAGCAAGGTTCTTAACAGTATGCTGCTGGATGGTGAAGGTACTGGTTGTTCATGAGGGAAAGCGAGCAACAATAGCCAGGGGACCGATGGAACAACCTGAACGTTGCAAGCAGCGAAGTGATGAAATGGAATTCTTGATTGTTGAACGGAACGGCAACCTCGTGAGCCAGTGCTCTACGAACACCTGCAAATGAAGAGTCTAGTAAAACTTCAAGGTATCTTTGTTACCCCAGTCCATTCAATTATACGACCAAGTCACATTCGCGTTCATGAATTATAATACGTACGAAAAGTCCAATGATATAGATGGGAGAGCTACAAAGATTACATGATCACACAACACGAGTTTTGCTAAAAGACAATCGTCAATCGATGGTCGGTTGCAAGTACCGAGGCACATACCTTCTTCGCTGTCTTGTAGAACATCTTCGTCTGTGACGACAGTGCATTTGAACGTTCAACCAGGTTATCTAGTTTCTCGCCCCGTTGAAGGACAGACTCGATCGTCTTGTGCTGCAAGACAGTGTCAGAGAACAAGGCACCGAGAATCACCAGGCCAAGCATACCAGCACGATCTTCGTCTCGTCTAGTTCCTGTTGCACCCTCATGATGGTATCTGCTTGCCGAGGGTCCTGATACTTGGTAATGTATGTCTGGATGTCGGGGAACGAAATTGCGGAAGGGTTGCCGAAGGCAGACTGAGGCACTTTTGCAACGAATTCATCCAAAATCTTGGTCAAGAGAGAAAATGCGGGCCGGACGGGGTACTCCTGGTCGGCTATTATGATAGCTGTGACACGAAACGTCATGCAGAGCAGACGGATGTGAGTCTGGACGGGCGAACAGTGGCAGTTAACATACCTGCAAGTTGTTCTGCTCCAGCACGGTTGTACACATGAGCCATGTAATTGTTCTCTTGCACGCTCTGACGTTGACCCTGTGCCGTTCTGTCGACCACGGTTTTGGTGAAGAACGTCAGAAACTCGTTGATGGAGCCTCTCTGATAGAAAGAAAAACTTGAGACATCTGAGGCTGAACTCAGAACGGTGCTCGGGGATCCTGAAGGTGCGAGGACGATGGAAATCGAGAAGATCTTCATACTAGAGGTGGAGGTTGGAGAAAGAGTAGAAAGAGTTTGTGTACGCAACTCCGCAACCGCGTTCTTCCAGTTATGTCTTTGGCTGTGGCTGGTCTTTGGATAACCTCGCTCTGGCTCGTTGTATACGCAGTCAAATATTCTTCCAGACGAGCAAAGTCCCTACTACCCTTCTCACACCACCGCAGATCGACCACCGAGGTCACTGTGAAGCATCTGAACGTACGTCTCAAGACAGAGGCTTTCAATGCATTCCATGACAAGTCATGCGCGTGGCTGTCTCCAAATAACTCTCGGATATCGAGACAGATCCTCCTGCGATCATATGACCTAGGCTGCTTCGTCGGTGTGATCGGCATGCTACTTGGGTTCTGCCTGCTGGTCCTCACAGCCGTCTCCTTGTCTTTGGAAATCCTACAAACAAGTCACGACGCTCACCATAACCCTAGCCCAGTAACGAAGCGGGGACTAAATTATGTTGGTGATCCTAGCGCTCTACCTCTTGCATCTGCTTCCAATGCGCTAAGGATTAACCCGATCGTGAGTGTTTCACCGAGAGTTTGAGGTGGCCAAACGCAAGCAGAGCGCAAACTCGTTAGATACCAGGGTTGACTGTTCCCCTCAGTCATTTGCCTCTGATTCTCGTGGCCTTGGCATCCAGTCAAATCGTTCACGAAGCCGGCCATGCCATCGCCGCGGCACTGTAGGTAAATTGCCATTATTAAAAATAATGATAATTGACACCGCAGACAGGCATCGCATCCCCATGCTTTCATGTGGTATTACCGTTACAGTTCTCTTTCCTTCCGCGTTCGTCACTCTCCCTGCTGCTCGGCTTGAAAAGCTCCCTCCTCGCGATCGGTTGCAGATCATATCTGGTGGATGTTTCCATAACTTTGTGCTATTGTGTCTTTTGTTCTCCGCAACTTGGTTAGGAGCAAGCGTCTTTCCCACCTGGATCCTCTTCCGGGACGTCTCTTCTATGGGAAGACTCATAGTCAGTGTCGAACATGTCAGTGTGCCCGCTGTTCAACGTTTGGCATACTGAGTGACTGCAGGACTCACCTCTGGCGATGCACCTCCCTGTTGGGACTCTCATATCCAAGATAGACGATACTTCGATGGCTTCTGTGTCGTCGGACGATCCTTGGGGCCATACCCTACTCTCCCCTTCCTCGGGCTCTTTACAGGGCTGGTGTGCCGACGATGCTCATCTCGACAGAGTATCTTGTGAGTGGTTTCTGTGCCTGTCGTGTTGTTGGTCACTTATTCTTTACACGACAGCCCCCGTATGTGTTAGCACTGGATCATACTCCTGTTTTGTATCCAAGGCGGATGATACAATACAATACGAACTAGATCCTGTCTTCGTCTTCTCAAACAACTTGCTTCGGTGCAACCATTCTACAGAATGCTCGTCGTCTTCGTCCTGCGTGGAACCTCGGTCTGACGAACAGCTCGTGCGGATCTCAGTTCTAAAGAGTCACAAAGGTGAAAGCATGGAGGAAATTGTTGTTTGGAAGGGCCCGAAAGAAGAGATATGGGAGCAAGGTACGTCAGTGCCGCCGAACCATCGCGAGCGTGTCGAGACGATCCCCCATTTTGCTTAGTACAAGTTGGTCATTTGCGCCCTCGTTTTCCTCTCGTGTCGTCTAAGCTTCCAGACCTTGCTTCCGCTTTCTTTGAGTGCGTCTGGTTGTGTAATTCTCTCCGTGGCATAATTGATAACACATGGTGACAGGTATATGAAGATTGCGAATCTCTCCCTTTATCTCGTGAATATGCTTCCGATCACGGCACTAGATGGATACCAATCACTTGTAGTATTACTGCAGCTCTTATTTGGCCAGGTCAGCGATGGCCTGGAGAGCATTGACCTGGAGGCTCTGAACCACGTAACGTCATTAAGCCGGGAGGGGAGAGCACAAAGGATATGCAGGTCATTTCTTAGTTTCTCTGCCCTCCTCTTGATCGCACTGTGTGCACTACTGGGTATCATTAGTTGGGCGAAGAAATAACATGAACCACTATTGTGATCAAGTAATCACAGTGACACCGCGGTAATTGAGGTCAAGAGAACATGCGACGTTGCGACGGTGAGTTCGACTTGTTACCTCATGGACAATCTGACAATGTTTGACCAATTTCCAGCATCCATCATGGCACGCGGCAGAGACATTCAGGATAAGGCAATCCACTAAACATGCGGATCATATGCAGAGTTTTGGCCGAGTCTTTGTTGCAAGATGCAGTTCGTGCGTAGGGCATACAAATATGATATGTGCTGTCGCGCACCGAGGTCCCCGCTTCCTCACGCGCATTGCTCCCAAACAACTGCGAGAAAAAGCATGCCAAAACGATCGCGTATAATCTACTTTTTCTTCACCGGTTGGGCCAAGTCCACAACGTTCAACCCTAACACATGTATCATCTTCGACTTGATCGTGACAAGCATTCGTAATGGCGTACCTGGAGGCAGGCTCTGCTTGAGTTTCTCAGCCTTGTCTGGGTCATCGACACAGAGGGTGTAAAGATATCGTGAACACCGGACTTTGAACTTGGTCTGAGCCTTGCCGGTGGGTGTTCTTGCAGTGACCTTCTTTATCCGGGCCTCTGTATACGGGACGGTGGGGGAGAAGTGTGTGCAGAAAATGCGTACGAATCAATGCGTGTCTGCAGAACGTACTCCAATGACAATACTTACGCGTAGCGTCCTTCCGCCGCGCAATCTCGATGAACTCTTTGATTTCCCGGATTTCCTTGGGCTGCATACAACGTCAGGTCATAAAAACGAACGAATTGCTTGGCGATGCTACGTACCATAGCGGATTGAGGTCTTGTGATGATTCGAATGTCGACAGTAGAGATGGATGGGTGGCTGAACTCTAGACTGCCAGTTTCTCGGAAAGTTCCGAGGCCATTTTGCGGCGGATTACAAATCAGTCCGGCCCGTTTTCAACAAGTTGTCGGCGGACTCGACACGGCGGTAAATAAATATTGTCCGTACGAACTTTTGGCAGTTGGTCTAGGATGGTCAACCTGCGGTCGTCTACCAATGGGTTAGGAGTAGGCGGTTGCTGGCCCTTCCGACTCTAAAGCATGAACTTGTCCGGATACATAGTTCATGATCGATGATGAATATTGTGCTTGAAACGACGGTGCGCCCGCTAGATCTCTTACTAGAATCATGGGTAAAGATCTCACTGTCTGATCTACTAAAATGTGATATAATCGATACTACCAAAGTACTAAGTACATGGCCATCATTTTAGCAATTAATGGGAAAAGCGAAGCTCTGTAAAGAGCGATGAGTGATTAATCAAGTCGTCTCAAAGTCAAGAAATACAAGTGAAAGGCTACAATCGGGTATCTTAAATAGTAATTGCATGCAATGGCAGGCAACGTGAATGGGGAACTGTAAAAGCGTCAGAATCGTACATGGTATCATATTTCACATATTTCAATCGTTATGACGGCTTGAGCCTGCGTGGTGAACCAACGGATGAGGCTCCGGATATACTGGTCGCATCGCTGATTACGGACGACGCTGGTCTGTTGATGCGGCTACGCAGCCGTTCCACCTCACGTTCCAGACTAGAAGCGTCGTGAGCATCAGGATTGCATGGTGGGAGGCTGACATACGTCAAGGCTGTTTGCTTGGCTTCTGCTGCTTGCAGCTCAAGCCGACGATTGGCACGGACCAATTCGTTTTCAGAAGATTGCTGCTTTTGTTCAGAGAGAATACCAATGGGGAGTAGATTTAACTGACCGATTCATCAAGTTTCTTGCGGAGGGTCTCGACTTGCGTCTCAGAAGTCTTCCGGTCCTCCTCTAGCTTCGAACGATGGCGTTCGCTCTCTTGAAGCCGTGATTGGATATCTCTGACGGCCTTGTCGGAAGACCGAAGTGGCATGCTGTGTCTCTTGTCATTGGTGGCTTGGTTGAGCTGATTGGTGAGCTCTTCGATGCGAGCTTGCAATTGACGAATAGTCGCGTTCGGCTGAGGGGTGGTAGCATATGACTTCGTTTCCAGGTCGACAATCCGAAGATTCAGGTCCTTGACTTGCTTCTCCAGCAGAGCCTACGAGGAGAGTGAGGTAAGGTCGCTGGAGCAGAAAGAAATTCCCACACATTTTTTCTGTCCAGCTGAGTATTCTCCATGCCAATTTTATCCAGCTCAAGTCGGCTTTCCGCAGCGTGGGTTTCTGCAGCTTTCATGCGGCCAAACGCCATAGAGACGCGGTCTTCTTGTTCCTCCAGAGAACGTTCGAGGTCCTGCTTTTCGAGCTGCAGTTTTTGTAACTCCCGATCGGATGTTACTTTGGTAGCATCAATATGGTCAAGCTTGATGCCTTCTAGCTCTGCTTGCAGCGAACGCCTCGCTTTTTGTAGCATTGCACGGTCGGCTTCTGCATCGTTCAGGACGCCCCTCAGCTCGCGGACTTGAGAATGAAGAGAAACAATCTGTGACTGTTGGTCGGACTGCGCCGCGGAAGAGGTTTCGTATGCCTTTGTCGTGTCTGCGATCTTTGTCTCCAGGCGTTCCTTTTCTCTCTTCCATGCTCCTCCATTGTAAATTTCTTCGTCGAAGCGTAGCTGCAGTTCATCGTAGTCTGAATGGATCTTGCGGTTATCCTCACGAATTCGAGTCATGGTGTCACGTTGAGACTGAAGCTCTGAAGTATAATGAGAAACTAATCAAGAAGCAGTGGACAAACCACACCTTCACTGAGTTGCGCAAGTTCGGCTAGGAAGATATCAGTATTCTCTCATTTTATCGCAAAAGGGTGATTACCTTGATACTTCTTTCGGGTCTGATCACTGGTAAAGTCACGCTCGGAAAGATCCTTCTGGTGCTGAAGACGTTCGTCTTGAAGTTGTTGGGCAAGACGACGCCTATGAATACCAAGTTCAGAGGACTGCCGATCCTCTTCCTCGATTTGTTGCTCTAATTCCCGGAAGTTGTGCGCTGTGGTCTGTAACCTCTCCTCTATCTCCTTCTTTTCCGCAACTAGATCGAGATGCGTCTTTTCCAAATCCGTGAATGCACGGCGAGCTAAGCACCATCAGCAAATGCTTTAGAAGCCTTGGGTCGCTCTGCTTACCAAACAATTCCGCCTGTTCCGCCTTGGCTTGCGCGACCTCAGCATCTTGAAGCTTTGCGTTGTTCATCATCATCTTCTGCTTGTACGACTCGACTGCCTGTTGCAACTCTTCACGTCTGGTTAAATCCAGGTCCATACTGAGATCTGCAACGTCACCCACCTGATTGCATTGCAATCGCAGCGGCCGATGCTATCTGTAGCTCTTGGAATTCAGTCTGGAGTTGCCTGTGCGCATCTATTCGAGGTTAGCGCCAAGCTATCGAAGAGGATGAATAAACACACTAATCATGTCGTTCTTGGAGGCAATCTCGGCATCCAGCTTGTCGTGGACGCTCGTTAGCTCTTCTCGAGCCCGTCTTCGGACCTCATCCATTTCGAGTTGCAAATTGCGTTGCTGAGCTAGCTATTGAGCCCATTTCGTCGTTAGAACATATTCTAACACATTCCAAAGGACATACTAGAGCTTTACGAGACTCTGTTGATTCGTCTTTGAGAGCAAGAGGGGCATTCGTTGAATTCGGGGTTCGGATAACGGCAGAGAACTGCCGCGCCAGGTCCTCTTCAGCGTCTTTAAGTTCGCGAATGAGGCGAGAGCGGAATGCATCGTTCATTGGTGTGTCCTTCATGATCAGGTCGAGTAGCTCCTTATGTTGCCGCTCCACCTGAGCCTTGATCTTCGAGACCATTCCTTGTACGCTTTCAGCATCTTGAAGTTTCTCCTCCAGCTGCGCGATCTTCAACGAACATTCACGCTGCAGTGAGGCATCTGGTGGGCTAGCTTCGGTGTCCTCCACCAGCTTGGCGAGTTCACCTTCTAGAGCGTCCTTCGATCGTTGAACTGCCGTCAGTTGATCGCGCGCGACTTCCAATTCGCCCCTGACACCGTTGAGATCGGCTTGAAGGCGTCGATTGCCGGAGTCAGCTACTTCTCTGGCCTTACGCTCGGACTCCAGAGCTTGCAAAGCCTTCAGCGCCCTTGCTTCGTTTGCTCGAGCCGTCTTTTCAATGGCACGCAGTTCGACCTGTTCCAGCTTATTCTCACGTACAAAGTCCTCGGCCTCGCGAGACAACGCCAACTTTGCCTTCTCCAGAGATCGAATGTAGACCACGTTCTTCTGTAACTCTTCCTGCGCGTCTTTGAGCTGTTGATCTGTGACTCTCTTCGCCTTCTCGAGAACGTGTACATGCTCAACGATCTTCTTGTCCTGTCGAGACTCCAGCTGCTTGATATCCCATTCCTTGTTCTTCAGGTCGGTAAGAGCCTTGTTGAGGGCTGCGTCCATCTTGGAGAGGCGGTCTTGGTCCAGAGCGAGCTCCCTCTTTTGGCTGGCCGCGAGCTGGTGGAGCTGTTTATACTTGGCGGATTCGGCCTCCAGCTGCTTACGACCTTGGTCCAATTGGCGCTCCAGCGCATGGGCTCCTCTCTCCAATTGTAGAACAGTATCCTCAAGCTCGTGATACTTGCCCTGGGATGAACCGAGCTGTCGTTCCAACGACTAAAGTGATTTCGGTTAGAAACGTGAAAATATGTAGTAAAAGACGAGATACTCTGCCTCTTTGGTCTTCGCGGCCTCCGCGAGTTGTGAATCCCAGTCAATTTGCTTAGTACGGAGTGCCTGAAGCTCCGATTCGAGCGTTCTCTTGGACTTATCCATAGCTACTGCCGTAGCCTCAGCCTTGGTGAAGTGTTCATTGGCAGCCCTCTCGCGCTCAAGCAGAGACGCATGTGAACTTTCGAGCTGCGTGTACTGACGGGTGACCCTTTCGACATCGAGTTTGAGTTTGCTTTCGTTGTCGAGAGCAGTCTTCCGGAACGCGTTCTGCTGACCCTGAAGATCAGCGACTTGGCGGCGCAGATCAACGAGCTCCTCGTCCTTGCTCTTGTCTGCCTCACGTCGACGCGTCTCCTCCGTGGTCTTCGTTTTCATCATTGCGCGGAGCTCGTCGAGCTCTCCCTGCAATTTGGCTTTGGCAACTGTAGTTCGATCCGCGTCCACCTTGTTGGCGTCCAACTCGGCCTTTTGCTTTTCGGTCAAAGCACGGATCTCGACGACGTCCTTTTGTAGCTGGGTACGCTCTCGCTTCGATGCAGCCACTTCAGAGGCGAGACGAACGATGTCATCCTCCTTTTTCTGCAACATCGTAGAGTAATCGTTGGCGGTGCGCGTCAGCTCAGTAAGTTGATCTTTGGTTTGTTGCGATCCCTTCTCGAGTTGGTCAACTTTGCCGTTCATAAGTTCTCTAACGGACGGTGAGCCCGACTTCGTCAACATCGCATCATCTCGAACTCACGTCGTGCGCAACTCTGCAGCCAACTTGGATTGCAGCTCATTCATGGATGTCTCGGAACGTTCTTTGAGACGGGCAAAGTCCTCCTCGCGTTCGGACACCAAGGTCGAAAAATCTTCGTTCAACTTCTGTAGCTCGTCTCGCTCAACTTGAAGTTGCCCCATGTTGGTCTCCATCCTGGATAAAAGGTCTGCGAACTCCGCCTCCCTTGTCTTCCACACGTTCTGCTCGTTCTCCAGTCGCACAAGGTGTTCGGCAGCTTGATCAAAGGCTCGACGAAGGTTCTCGTGCTTTTCGTCGCTCTCCTTCTGTCGGAGGAGTGCCCGGTCCAGTTGCGAGTCGAGCACATCGAGGTCAGCCTGTAGAGCAACAACTTCCTCTCCCAGCTCGATCTCCCGCTGCTTACTCCGCTCGAGCAAAGTGTCTTTGTCAACAGTAAGCGCCCGCTCCGCTTCGAGTTCCTTGACCATCCTCAGTTTCTCTGCTTCCAGAGCCATCTTCATGTTCTCCAGGTTCTCTTTTTCGCGCTGATCCCTCTCTGCACGTTCCTTGGCGAGCTGCAACTCCACCTCTTTCCGCCGCAGTTCTTCATCGTTGCGTGTAGCAGCCAGCAAAGGCCGAATCTATAGTTGCCTCGCCGTTAGACAAGAAAACTTGAAAGAGGAGATGGTTCAAACCTTCGTATAAAGTTGCCACCATGGCCAGTCCCTGAGCTCGCCATAGATCCGAGCATTACGCTGGATAGTCCGGATAGCGATGGCGCGGTTAAGGATCTTCTTCATCTGTCGTCGTGCAGAGAACTTTCGTGCTGCAGCCTGCAGCCTCGAGAAAACGTCATATAACAACGTATCTCTGCGTTCCTCCAGCTCGGCGAGGACGCCTGCTTTAAAGAAGATCTTCGACGTGCCGACTCGATAAAGCTCTTTGTCAAGCTCTAGAGCTTCTACCATCCGGAGACAGGCTTTCCGGCCATCCATGTAGCCACGCGGAATTATTCCAGGGGTCATGATCTCGTAGCGTTGCCGGAACTCGACAAAGGGAAGTCGATTGGGGTAACCTAGCCTAGCAATGCGAATGCCCTCCAATACACCATTGCAGCGCAACTGGTCCAGGACTAGTGGCACGTCAACCCGTCCAGGTTTCTTGTTGATGTTAGGAACTATGCATCGAACGAAATGTGGCTGGGTGGCATGCAGTTGAGTCATTAGCAAAGATAGCTGTTCTTTGTGCCTTTGGCCCACGGTACGAAAAGCACCTTTCTTGACGCCACGCCTCTTCCCCAATGAGAACCCAACGTTCGGGGAGTGTAGCTCAGCTGCATAGTCTTGAAACAGAGTCGCGATGTAGGGTTGTGTGGACGCGGCGAGAACTCGGGTGACGTTGTCGTTCAGTGGATCCTTGTTCTTCTCCAGCCAACCATAGGTACGATACTCGACTTTGCCGGCGTAGTGGGTGATGGTAAAACCTTGCTCAAACTTGGGGATATTATACTTTGTTCGGCCGGGGTGTGACTGTTCTCCGGGAGCCAGATCTCCACTCCATAGAGAATGCATCTTGTCCGTGAACGTAAGATCCGTTGCCTTGGGCATAATGCACTCCTCATCCAAACAGCTGAGGATCCCAATTGTGTTGCCACCTCCTTCTATGAGATCGATTGTCGGCTGCAAGTCAAGTTTGAAGTTCACGTAATCCCATTCGATGCCCTCCCGAGAATATTCTTCTTGCTCCAGGACAAACATGTGATGGTTAAAAAATTGTTGCAGTTTCTCGTTAGTGTAGTTGATGAGGAGTTGCTCGTACGTGTTAACCTCGAAGATCTCGAATCCTGCGATATCCAGCACACCAATAAACGTCGATTTGGGCGTTGGCCGATCTAGGGCACGGTTAATGCGGTCGACCAGTGCCCCAAATGATTTCTCGTATAACGTCTTTGCAAGAGCGGCGAGTTCATCCAAAGCCTGCTGACCGGTCCGCGCTTGCACGACCCATTCCCTTCCAGCAAGCACTCTCGGGCGCAGGACAGCTTTCGTGAACTCTGCCAATGGAAGTCCCAGGAGGTGACAAACCCGCTCCGCATGAGAGGAGTCCACCATGACGGCGTCGTCAGCACGAGTAGAGGTGATTACAATATTGCCGATGTGGAGAACGGCTGCCACGACCCGAAATAGGTCATATTGTTCAGCTTGAGAGAAACCAACGACTTCAAAAGCACTCTTGGAGTATGGTCAACAAGCCAACTCCTGCGCGAGAGGTACGAAGCCAGCTTACTGCAAGGGTGTCCCAGTCATCCCGATCATTAACACCATCGATCTCTCTCCTGCTGCTGTTCAAGAATTCGTAATCTTCGATGTTCCCATCTAGCAAAAGAGACTCTAGAAACGACTAAATATAAGGGGGCAGTACGCGGGGATTAACCTGCTTACCCTTCAGAGAAGCGCTTGTGGACATCAGCTGGTAGAACACATGAAAATTCCGTTCCGCAGGACTGCGCACAACTACACGGCTCTTCTCCAGCAAATACCAGTCAACGTTGGCCCCAGAGATACTTCCATCAGGGGCAAAACTGATTTGGATGAATTTACCGAAGCGACTTGAATTGTTATTCCGTTGGGTTTGTGCATTCCCGAAGGCCTCAAGAATAGGGTTCGCTTGAATGATTTGCCGCTCTAATAGGCCGAGACGTTCTCTAGCAGTCGTAGTACTCCCGGATGCGGCTACTGAGAAACTCTTCCTGCTTCGAGGCAGTCCGATTGAAGGTATTGCCGAGTACGAGGAAGACATGGACGGTGAATGTGTGTGCGATGAATTGGGAAGATGGGTATCGGTTGCTATAGCGGAAAGGTATTGGATGACTTTTTTCGTGCTTTCCGTCTTACCGGCTCCTGATTCGCCACTGGAGAATTGATTCATTGGTCAAGACGTCAAGTTCGATATAACGGATCAACGAACGTGATGAGAATACTCTGGTTCTCGCGTTCTTCTTGCATATTTATCCAAGCGCGTTCGGTGACTGCAAAAATATGTGGTGGGTTTTCATCTCGCCGTTTGTTTCGATATTGCTGAATGATAGCATCGGTATAAAGTGGTAAATTCTGGTAAGGATTAATTGCGACTAAAAATAACCCGGAATATGTCTGCAGTGCAAGTGTCAGTCCATGATCGGTAGGATGAAAGGGCCGTGAATACGAAGGAACGGCAGTGTCCGCCTCCAACCATACACGAGTAAATTGAGGGCGGACTCACGTAGATTGCTCCAGATCCATACCTTAGACGGAGATTATGAACGACACTAGCCTCGTTGAGAAACGTGAGGTCTGCAATGTCATCCACACGATCAAACTTTGGGGGGTTCATCTTCGAGAGGGCATAGAGCGGAACTCGGCGAATCTGAAAGGAACGTCAGCAGGGATGACATAGGGAACATGGCGATATCTACCTCTCCACCTGAGGACATGACGATTTCGGCATTCTCTTGATCTTCCTGGTGGACCCATCCAGCAAGATACCCCTCCTTCTCGTCTGGCACCCAGACCCATTTCTTCTCGTTGAACTCGGCTTGGAGGGCGGCGACACGGGCAGCTTCTGCACTCTGAGAGTTCCATAATCCAGACATGTTTGAGATTGCTGCAACGCGTGTCTTCGGAGGTCACGAGCGAGAGCGAAAGCAACCAGTCGCCCCAACTGGCGTGTGGCGGGGCTGTGAAGAACAATAATGATAATGGTACAACCACAGCGGTCGCGCGCCGACACGGTCACCGACAAGACTTGGTACTTCAAGTGTAGTAGAGAATTTGAAGAAAGTTGTTGTCTTGAAGTCGGTTGTGTTGAACTGATCTGACCGTTTTGGAAAGAACTTTGCGCCACTCAACATACACGAGCGCTAAAACTTCACCAATGATTCAATGAACATATACTACGACTAGGCGCGCTACTCATTTTCACCCTTCTCGTACCGCATCGACTGGAGCTTGACTCCATTCCAATACTCTGCACGTCAGTTGTTGATTCAGAATCACTGCGTGATGATGTCCTCGGTTAAATCCGGCCTATAAATCTATAGGTGTGTCCTAAATCATCATCTTTCTCCGAGTCAGATACTTTTGCTCAAACTCTTCATCTACAAGTAATTGAATATTGAAACCTCATCAGTTTTATCCTTGTTGTCCGGCTATACCCCACCCTAGACGCGATCCATCCCGACATTTAAGTCAAGCGCGTTGGCATGATTTGATATTTCTGCCCCTCCACATTCGCTACTCAATGCTCCTCAAGTTCTTCACAACCATTGTGGTCATAGTGGCCGTTTTGGCCGCCCCAACACCTGATCCTAGGGGGGAAAGTAAGGGCATGGCCATACCCCTCATCAAACACTCTTCGTCGCTGAACGCCGAGAAACTCGATGTGTTCAAATCTCATGTTGCATCACATAGCGCGTAGATCGTCCTGTGGTGTCCTCAGCCATCGTTTTTTCTCACACATTTCTTAACAAGATCGTTCGTGACATGGGTAGTTTTGAAAGGAACACGGGAATGTCGCTTCCCTTTGCTGTGAAACGGGACGGTGGAGCTGGCGTTGATTTAACAAACTACGATAACGAGATATGGTATGTGGTCATTTCGATCGGCACTCCCGCCAAATCCTTCACTGGTAAGTTTTTCCGCGCATTTGTGACATCCATTCACTCTGGTCATCACTTTTTAAAGTCCAGTTCGACACCGGTTCTAGGCAAGTGTTTTCCGTCACTGGTGCCATCCATACTCTTGTCTTATTTGACCCAGTGACCTCTTTATTCCAGCGTCATTCGGTGATGAGAACTGCAGAAGCCACGCTAACCTCTGGGATCCCGCTTCGTCCACAACCGTCAAGGCCCTCAATCAGTATTTTCAGCTAGAATTTAATGATGATGCAACTGCGAGAGGTTACCAATACATGGACAATGTAACCATTGCTGGTTTTACCGTATGTTTTACTGTTTGCGAACGTGATCATTTCTGACTGATGAGTAGGCAGACGTTCAGACTATCGGTGCCGCAACAACATACTCTTCAGATATGGCAGTATCCTGTTTTCCTCCAGATGGTATATTAGGATTGGGTTCCCCGTCTCTCTCGTATTTTCATGCTCAGAGTCCCCTGTTGCACACGCTCTTCAGTGAAGGAAAGCTGCCTCAACCGGTGTTTTCACTCATGCTCTCCGCTTCTGGAGGCGAGTTGTATGTCGGTGGAATCCACGAGGCGCTTTACATTCATAGCAGTCTCAACTTTGTTCCTGTAACAAATTCGGTGGGTGTAAACGCCAGGTGGTAGGTAATGGGTGCATACTTAGATTGCCCTTTCAGGGTTTCTGGACGCTGAAGATAGATAACATCAAGGTTGATGACAGGATAGTCCTGACAGATGTACTTGCCATCATTGACACTGGTGCCCACTTCATTTTTGGTGATCCGTCGCGAGTGTTGGCCCTGCACCAGGCATATGGTGGTAATATCTACAATAATGGTTTCTACACCTGTGAGTTTCAATCGAATTTGCAACTTTTGATTGACTCCCTGTAGTCCCATGTAGTTCTTTTCCCTCCGTGACTTTTATCATTGGTGGAAAGCCGTTTTTAATCCCTGCCAACATCCTCAAGCAGGGACGGGTTACGTCTGGATCGCCTGATTGTTTCAGCGGAATTATAACTGATGACGCGGATGAGGATGGTGGTGAGATTCTCCCATTTAGCATTTCATCTTCCGTTTCCAAATTCCCATGCTGACCGCTAGACCCGACCAGCTCCCTGGACGGTTGGGATCATATTCCTCCAGTTGTTCTATACCGTGTTCGATTTTGGGAGCAAGCCACCACGAGTTGGATTCGCGAACCTTGCCATCATGATGATGTAGAACGCCGATGACGTAATACACTATGTCAGAGTCACATCTCCAATATCAGTTCCTCTCCAGTATGCATTTTAGGACACGCTGTTGTCTGGTGACACAGATCTGTCCAGGTGAGTCAAACCGCGTCGTGATAATTTACTCCATGAGTATCCCGTGTGACGGTGACTGTGTACTACATCCACTTAGTACAAGTACCGGTCCATATCAACGATCGCGGTAACGCCGCACAGGGATGAGCCATAAGCAAGGCATCCAAGGAACACTAATCCGACTCGGGGGGTTTTCACCAAATTCGAACGTGGTATAGTAGCCCCGGAGGAAAGCAAAGTTCCCGACCACCCAGAACGCTAGTCATGGAGAAAGGGATCGGTTATCAACAAACATTCCACTCGACGCGAATAGCCTCATGGAATAAAGTAAAACGCGATCCGTACATACAGCAATATCATAGGTTCGTTCTGGCAGTTGTGGCCACAGCGCCCCATCGGCCCTCTACATTTCCTCTGAGAAGTTGGATATCTCCAACAAGTCGCGTCGCGCGCGTGCAAGCCACCATGGGATTCCCTAGGACTGCGGCCTGAGAGCAGTACGAGTTGCGTTGCGAGCCACTGGTGACAGTGCCTCATGGAATGTTTGCTTCCGTCACGTCTGCCAAACTTTATCCCTCCAGGTCGTTCCAGTACTTTGTTTGCATGGTTGCTCCGACGGATCGGGTGTGACGGCGGCGGCGACTCGGGAAGAGCATCGTCGATGGTCGGACGGGGAAGACTCGGAACCCCGATACTACATATCATCATATTATCATGCCGCAGTCTACGCTCACCGAGGAAGAGATGGAAGACGATTAAGGTACAAATTTTGACGTGAGAGTAGTTGTATCACCCGAGTAACGGCGACGTTGCGCATGTAGGTCCTTGTCGTTGCTTCCATCATCGATGCTACTCACGATCCGTTCCAAACGGCGGCAGTGAGACTTTGATTACATACCAACCTCTTCTGGATCGCAAGCGAGCGAAGACTCGATCGTACGCCGTCGGAAGAGCTGAACGTCCGCCGGATGGATCTTGGAAGCCGTAAGTCTACCGAGTACATCATGGTCCTGTGACGGGCCGATCGCATGCCGTCCTAGTCTCCCTACGGGAGACCCTCAGGCAGGAAGACAGTCGTTCCTTTTTTTCAGTACGCATTCAATATCAAAGATGGTTATCAGCTTTATCAAAAAAATCTTAGATAATGGCCCACTGGGGAACCTGGATTTTCCGTCACCACTACAGCAATTGATCATGAGCCGGGCCGCAGAGTCGCTCCACACGTGAAGCGAACCCTGTTTGGTTCCCGGGTGAGTTTAGCGAGCACAGGTGAGTGAATATCTGGATTCTGATACGCAATAGTGGTTGGTTGTAGCGCCGGTTTACAGCAACTTCGATGATCCAGCCCCGTGTACGGCAGCACGTCAAAGTCCGCTGTCAAGGCCAGTATGGAAAACGATCGATTAGCGCTTCCTCCTAAGTCTGAGGCGTCAAAAGAAGGCGGTAACCCTTGAACAATTCGAGCCAAATGCATAGGCAGCGCGGCAACAGCCTTGTCAACGCGTGTATAACACGTTTTTATAGGGTGGACCCTCAATCGACAACATGATCAATTAGTTCGCTCTTGTTCATGATAAGAACACCCTGCCGGCGCGCGTCTACCGAGGTTCCCCCCCTCAGCTTCTGGTCTCCATCACAGCCCGAAGTTCATCCCCCTTTCCCTTTGATTACCAAAATGTTGGACAAAGACACTTTGTCCCAATGGACCGACGTTCCGGATGCCACGGTAGATGAACTCGAAGGCATCGGAGGCTTGAAGAATTTGTAAGTCGCTGATTCACACAAGACGGTCAGGCTCTTCTCATAACGGCTTCAGCGCAAGCCTCGATGACCCACTCGATTGCATTGGACATGGATACAACGAACCCAGTCTGGGTGGCCTTCTGCTCGGACCTCACTACTATCGCAATACAGTGCTGGCTGAAGGCACCGATGCCATCGATCGGATAACTGTCTCGGGCTTGTTCCCCCCACCGCTGTCTCCTGATTCATCCCCCGCCAGCATCGCATCGTCCACGCCCTGGTTGAGAACACCTGTAACGGATCCATTATTCAATCATACGCCCGCAGACGCCCCGTGGGATATTGTGGAGACGGAGGAGCCGTGTTCGGCCATCTATTTCCTCGATCAATCGGGGAATTGTCTCGAGGATATTCCTTCACAAATATATGATGTCAGGCCAGAAGATATTGCTTGCACTCCTCAAAACATTTCCGATACCCCTTTGCCAATACCCACCCCATACGAAAGTCTTGTGCTGACAACACCAATCCCGCTCTCTACCCCAGTCATATTCGTGAATTCGCCTCTGCCTTCTACATCGACATGTCCTCAGACGGAGGCTGACCTGCTTGAAGCTACTCATTTCACGTCGCTGCCACCTTCCCCCTCCTCATATATACCACAGACTCTGTTTGGGGCTCGTTACTCTCCACAGCCCGGACACTCTGCACCCCCTCAGTTGATCCCACCCCCAACTGCGGCCCGGGACCCTTCCCCCCTTAGCAATTACTCTACACAATCGCCAGCGCATTTGTCCATACCCCTTTCCGACAGTCATGAAGTCAAGGCGACAGATCCCGTTTCATTTGCGTCCAGAACCGCATCTGGAAGTTTTTTGGAGAAACGCAGTGCGGAATATCTCGATGACGACGATCCTCCCTCGAAGATGCGGAGACGCTCAAAAACTAAGAACGTGGACGAGGAGGAGTGGAGTCCCACGTTTGAGCGCGTCAAGCGCTCAAGAGTCGTGGCGCCCTCGTCATCCAGGCACCGAGCCACATCGGTCCCGAGCCGCTCGTCCGACGAAGACATGGATCCCAAGACAATCCAAGAACCAGACGGGCATTCGGAAGCCACAAATTGCGAAATCTGTGGTCTGAGATTTACCCGGACGTCGGACTACATCCGACATATGGAGAATTCCTCCAGTCACCCGGAAACGCGCAAAGTGTGGCCTTGCGAATTTTGCCACAAAACACTGGGACGAAGAGACGCCCTTATGCGGCACGTCAGAACTTTCCACCCTGGGGAAGATGGTTTCAATCCTGAAAGTGTCCCTGAGGGGAGTTTGAGCGCCGAGGCAGTGTCTGTGCAACGGATGGGGCAGAGGAAAATGCCAATGAGGCGGGTACGGAAAGAAACGCCGCGTACTAGGTACCGTTAACCTTGCTGCTAGCGTTAGTCATCCGACGTGTACATACTGAGCCAGAGAGTCGTTTCATTGAGTGCTTATCCTGTGTTGTTTCCACTGCCATGTTCGAATCGAACGTACGCCCCATTGGAAGACTCGGAGCGGCCGCCGAAAGCCAATTCAGTTAGATGACGTAAGCATCCGGAGGCGGTCGCTTGTCCGCTTCCTCCACCATGGCTACTTCGCATTACCTTCCTTCAAATGACAGCGCACAAGAAAGTGGGACGCATTTGTGGATACCAGAGAAAGAGACGAGCGATCCATCAATACCATCGTCATCGACATCGACATCGTCCTGTGGCCCTCGGCTGTTGAGGGAACGACTCTACGTTGGTAACCTCAGCCCGACCGTGGATGAGTGAGCTAAAAGTCGTTGGTTATCGATCGAACCAACGATCTGAGTGTTCCAAAGATATACATTACTCCAGGTCTTCACAAAGTTTGGCAAGATCGCAAAGCTGGATTTCCTGTTTCACAAGTCTGGCGTCAACAAGGGGAAGCCGCGAGGGTATGCTTTCGTCGAGTACATGAACGAAGTGGTGAGTGGTTGCGCCCCTTCGGTTATGCTGGTGTTTTTTTGACGTTTGTATCCTCCGTTATAACGAACGTGTGTTGGATGGCGTCAATGGCTGGGTTGCATGACCGAAGGTTTCTATCCAGCGAGACGTGGGCTGACCGGGTTTTTAGGATGCAGCAAAGGCTCTACAGACTGCCCATGGGAAGCTCTTGCGTGGTCGTAAGCTGGTCGTGACGTATGCACAACAGGCGCCAAGCCACGACATGGGATCCACGTCGTACAATAGCAGAAGCAAGAGGGCAGATGCCTTACCTACTGCGTTAAGTCTATCAAAAAGTGGTGGAATTGCACGACCCGAAGCGTGAGTGCACACGGGCAAGTCTATTCTGGCCTGGCTCCGGCTTACGACTCGTTTCTAGCAAGACGTCGAGCAAAATTGCCATAATGGAAGCCAAACTCCGCCAGATGGCGACTTCTTCGACTTTTGCGGACCGACCAGCGTTACCTAGTAGACCGATGGCATCGCAATGGGGTGTACCAGCGGGTACGCACTCTCGAAGAGCATCGAATCTTGGGACGCGGCCTATCATGCGGAAGACCGAACGGACGATGAATGATGGTGGGCGGTCGCTGGGAGGATTAACGGCATCACCCCCTGCCTATGCTGCGGAGTCCTCGGACATGTTGAAGGTTCAGCATTCAAGTAAGCGGATACCTGGAGTGAAGATTGTGAAAGGCGGTTCAAATAAAGGGGCATCCGGGATCACCCCGAGTTCTCCATCACCATGTGTATCACCCATCCTGGCAGCATCTCCTTCTATTCCATAACCGAGTTCCGGGTATATTTGGCGGAAGGGCTGGGTCCCGCCTGTTTCTTTTGTTGCTGAAATTAGCACTGAGCACTATCGCTTTTATGTGTAGAACGCGCTGCCAAATTTGGATGCAAGCTTGTTTGCTTTTCTCCATTGTCAATCAGCGAGGATGCACAACCCAAGCACAGTTCCATGAAGGGACATTTTCTCTCTGGAGGAGCGGACAATGCTTTCGCGGGAACAAATCTGGCTATCAAACGAAATCCTCGGAGGCACACGCGACTACGTGGGCCGTGGAAATTCATAATCAGACCATCAAGTCGGAAACGAGAAGCACAGACGGAAGATAACCTAGAATAACTCAGCCTCGCTGCAACGCATCCCCTTTTGTGGCAAGTTTGTTCATCAAGCCAAAAGTCAGGCAATGCCTCACGCGAGCTCGGCTAGACTTTAGATCACAACCGGCGAAACATCCGAACAATTGGTGATTACTCCTCGTAAATTGATTGGCTCCGAGTCTCGGGAACAGCTCCACTCGCGGGAACGGGCTCGAAGGATACCATCTCCCATGTAAGACATTCTGAGTTCTAAACTTCCAAATCCTTTTCCCATCCACCTGACTTGCTTACAACAGATTCTTTATGATCGTTCTCAGCGGACTTGAAATGCAGATTGCGCCGCCCCTCTTATATCTCCCCTTCACCCGTCTCTCTTCTTTCCCTAACTTCCTCTGCTTTCAAAATGCCTTCTGCACAAGTTTGCAACTCCAAGGACGGTGCTGTCTACACCACCTCGAACGGCGCCCCTGTCGCAGAGCCGTACGCTGCCCAGCGCATTGGCACCACCGGTCCCCTCCTTCTCCAGGGTATGACCAATCCGCAGTACGACTCTTTGATCTAGCTCATCGTGCGACCTTCAGATTTCCACCACATCGATCTCCTCGCCCACTTTGATCGAGAGCGTATCCCTGAGCGTGTTGTACGTTTATTTTACAGATCGATTCCCTTGATCACTCACCAAGCCCATTCTAGGTTCACGCCAAAGGTGCTGGCGCACACGGCTACTTCGAACTGACCCACAGCCTCAGCGACATCACTTCTTCCAAGCTCTTCACGGAGGTCGGCAAGAAACACCGTACCACCGCCCGATTCTCCACTGTCGGTGGTGAACTTGGGTCTGCGGACACTGCCCGTGACCCCCGTGGCTTTTCCCTCAAGATCAGATCTGAGGAGGGTAACCTTGACTGGGTCTTCAACAACACCCCCGTCTTCTTCATCAGGGATCCTGCCAAGTTCCCGCACTTTATCCACACTCAGAAGCGTGACCCCCAAACCCACCTCAAAGATGCTGACATGTTCTGGGTACGTGTCCTCATCCCCTCATACACTCGTGTTGTTCTTGATCAGAACCACTACAGGACTACTTGACTCAAAACCCAGAGTCTGCCCACCAGATCACTATCCTCTTCTCCGATCGCGGCACCCCCGATGGCTTCCACCAAATGCACGGCTACTCCGGCCACACCTACAAGTTTGTCAAGGATGACGGCAGCTGGGTTTACACGCAGATCCACATCATTTCTGACGGTGGTTTCAAGGTTGGCATTTCACCCAACCGATTTCGAGGCCCCCCTTCTCATTTAGTTTCAGACCCTTGATGGTCCCACTGCAGGTAGGCTCAGCGGCGAAAACCCAGACTACGGTATCCAGGCCCTCTTCGAGACCATCGAGGCTGGAAAATTCCCCACTTGGACTGTTTACATCGTACGTACTTAAACCCATGAAGAGGCATCTTGATCAGTCAACTTGCGCTATAGCAAACGATGACGCCGGATCAAGCAGAGAAATTCCGTTACAATGTCTTGGATCTCACCAAAGTTTGGCCTCACAAGGACTACCCCTTGCGCCCCATCGGGAAGTTCGTATTGAATGAAAACGTTCAAAACTACTTCGCTGAGGTTGAGCAGGTTAGTCGTTTGTTTTTCCTTTTGTAAGAGGGTCAGATCTGATCGAAATCTAACTTAGGCCGCTTACTCTCCGTCTCACACTGTCCCTTACTTTGAGCCTTCTTGCGACCCTGTCTTGCAATCTCGTCTCTTCTCCTACCCAGACACCCACCGTCACAGACTTGGTGTCAATTACGCCCAGCTCCCTGTTAACCAGGCCGCTGTTCCAGTGTCCAACTTCCAGCGTGATGGCCCTATGTCCTACAACAACCAGGGTTCTCGTCCTAATTACCAGAGCAGCATTACTCCGTTGGGATACCTCAAGAACAAGGGTGCCGTCCATGGCTCTGTCCGTGACGCTGAACGCGAGGCCAAGCACGAGAGATGGATTGGTGGTGCTTACTGGGATCTGAGCGAAGTCACTGAACGTCAGTCATTCATTCACAACCCCTGCCAAGAGAGATTACACATCTGACCTCCATCCCACAGTCGAGTTCGAGCAGCCGCGTGAGCTCTACGTTAGTGTGATGAACGACACCGATCGTCAGCACCTCGTCAACAACATCGTCGGTCACGTGAAGGACGTGAAGAGTCCCGAGATCAAGAAGAGAGTCCGTGAGTATATCTTCGGCTTCAGTATTGCGACTGCTGTTTGCCTGACTGTCTTCTATAGTCTCCTACTGGGCTTCCGTCCACCAGTCGCTTTCGGACCGCATCGCGGATGCTCTCGGTCTCCCGCACGTTGGTCCCCTCCCGGGAATCAAGTCCGCTGCTGAGGCCGTCCGCTTCCGTGCCCAGCACGCGTAAAACAGTTTCGTTCCCAACATGCTGTATCTTGCAATGTCGAGCCGGAGAAAAGTGTGTATCATAGACGTTTCGAGACCCGATTCGAAAAAAATAAAACACAATCAGTTTTCATGTTCAATTGATATCGCGTCCCATTGTATACAAGTTGGATTTATGGCCATCTTTTTTTCTCATTCGGAACGCAGAATTTCGAAATGGCCTGCAAACTACAGTAACGCGCGTGATGACATGCTAATCGATGGTTCTCTAAAGATACAATGAAGAACAAAATATGACTGAGTTCGGCCGCTCAAGCATTTCCGAGGCCTTTTGGAACTTTTCTTGCAACTCCGAGTTTCCTATGACTTTTGCTGCCTGCGCCATCTGTCGTAGGAGTTCGCCCAGTCGTCTGAACACGCGGATAAGGTTGCCTTCGAACTGATCCGTCAACTGGAAAAAAAAGAAGAAATGAGTCCACAAGCCTGAAAACGGTCTTTTTAGTGACAGGAATGGACCGACTTTGCAAATATCTGCAAACGATGCTCCACGGCACCACTGAACCACGGCATCCATGAGCTCTACCTTGAATGACTGGACATATTCGTCCTCGACCAGAGGAAGTTTTGATTCCTGAGATACCTTGGCGATACGACGGGCCAACTCTTGCATCACGCGTAAAGGCGCCGCAAGCTCCTCCGTGAGCTTCGTCTGTTGTTCGCTCTGCGCGCTCCCGTGTCAACAAACAAATCTAACCATAGGTGACGATGCAACCCACCTTTTCTGCGAACACGAAACAGCTCAACAAACTCGCACATTGTTCGGGTAGTAGCGAGTTGAAGACACCGTTGAAGATCAGCTCGGTGAGCAAAAGCTCGTCGCCAGTGCTAATTTCGCATGCGACACGACCTTTCATTTCGGAAATGTCTGACGAGTTCGTGAAACCCAGCCGTCGAAGCACGCGCTTTCGGCACTTGAGCTCCTCCAGCTGCAGAACATCGTGAGTTGCCAGGATCCGTTTCTTCAGCGTCCGTATGTTGGTCTGTGCCAACTGTTTTTCAGCATAGCGAGTATACAGATCTGGGAGGCGTTGGTCTCTGTGAAGTGGGTTTGAGAACATCTTTTTCTCCATGACGTCGATTTTCTGACAACGGGTGATCAGCCAACGACGAATAACATGTGACCAGTAGTATCCTTACCTTGACGAGGTTGAGGAATTTTTCGTCTTTGATCCCCATGTTCTCGACTGGGTCGAGGAGTGGTATTCCGTTGGGGAACCTCCGCTGCACCTCTAATACGCTCTTCCAGACGGTCTCTCGAGCTTGATCTTGACGCAAGTCCTTTGGCAGGAATATTCGAATATGACTTATTGCTTCGACCGTTGACAACAAAACTGGGACGACGAGTGGAGTGCCCTTGCGGTCCGATGGGCAAGGCAGAACACCACCCGGCGTAGGCGTGGTGATATTCCTGTCTTTGGGAAGGGTGACGCTTTCGGCACAGTTTAAGAGGACGTCGAGGATGTATTGTTCGTGAGCAGGGATCTCTTCGATTTGAAATTCTGACTTTATCTATGGCATATGATTTGTTTAACGGACGGGGATGCAATAGAGAGTGAGTGCAGACAGACCTTTGACTTGCTGCGCTTTTGGAAGTTGATGACTACGCCCCATCCAAAGTCGGCGTCTTTGTGTTTGACTCGGACTAGCCGACCAACCTGCAGGAATGGTAGACTGTACGTTGGGTGTGTGATAACCGCTCGGAAGTCCTCCCCCATTTGATCAAGCTGTTGACGATAGTCGTAGTATGCGGCCACGAGGTGTTCGTCTGGGATCTGTATCGAATCCCGCCGATGCTCCTCCGTCTTCAACTCTGATATGAGCAAAATAAGCGATGTGATGTGTGATCAACGCTTGGACGACAAACCATTTTCTAGCACTGGTATGCCAGCGCTACTCTGAAACTGGAAGAAACACCGCTCAAGCATGTATTCAGGGCTGATTCCCTCTACCTTGAGAAGATTCAAGATCATGTTATACCCTAGATGAAAAGCCGAATCGAGTCGATCAGCCTCCCCCTTGATCATCGTCTTCGCAGATGCAGGTTCTAGCTTCTCGTCACACATCATGATGACGACACCGCGATCATCTAAACCGCGACGACCTGCGCGACCCGACATCTGGATGTATTCCCCAGAGGAGAGGTCCCGGAATTCACGTCCATCGAACTTGCGGGCCGCCGTAAATACGACAGTCTTAGCGGGCATGTTCAGACCGATAGAGAAAGTTTCGGTTGCGAAGAGCACTTTAATGAGGCCCTCCTGGAAAAGGATCTCGATGACCTCCTTCAGAATCGGCAGAAGACCACCATGATGAATACCGATCCCACGCTTTAAAAGGGGAAGGAGGTTTGCTATCTGAGGTAGATTACGATCGTCTGGGGTAAGATTCCCGATGGCATTTTCGAAAATGCTCGAGATCAATTCTTGTTCGTCATTTGAGGTGAAGTCCAATTTGGACATGGTCAAGGCCAATGCTTCACATTCTCGCTTGCTGAAAGCAAAAACGATGACGGGGTTGAAATTTTTGAGCATGATCATTTTGATGATCTTGGAGATGTCAGACGACCCTGTGGGACAATGAGAAATCGTTGAGTGAGCCGGAGCATAAATTACCTTTCTTTTCGCCGCCCTTTTTGGTTCTCCCTTTACGCCCCTTGCCGCTTGACGGGTCTGCCGGATCTTCGCCCATTCTTTCCTGAAGGGTTCCCATGGCCTTGCTGAAGTTGTCCTCTTTAAACTCGCCCTTCTCGTTGAGGACCAGGTAAATGCCTTCGCCACCAGCAGGAAAGAGGTAATGCTGCAGGGGGGTGGGCCGAAAGTCGGTATATACGACGTGACACGGCTGCTCGTGGGACTTGCAAATCCATTCAGCGAATTGCATGGCGTTGGGAATGGTGGCTGATAGAAAGACGTATCGGACGGTGTGAGGGAGCAAGATGATCGTTTCCTCCCAGACTACGCCACGCTCTTTATCTCGCATGTAGTGAATCTCGTCGAATATGACCCATGCGACTTCTCGCATTATTTCAGAGCCGCGGTACAACATGGAGCGCAGAATCTGATTTATTGGTAAAATAGACCGCGAAACATGATAAGACACTCACCTCTGTCGTCATGACCAAGCAAGTTGCAGATGGGTTGATCGTAACGTCTCCCGTCATGAGACCGACGTCACCAAACTCAGCAAGCATCTCGCGGTACTTTTGATTACTGAGAGCCTACACGAAGGCAAACGGGTTGATCTCTCGGATTGCACGATCGTGGTTCAAACTCGCTCACTTTTATTGGACTAGTGTAAATTACACGTTGGCGGTTCTGGAGAGATTGAGCTATGGCATATTCTGCCACCACGGTCTTACCGGCACTAGTATGCGCCGATACCAGAACACTCTCATTCCGTTGGATAGCATACACCGAAACCTGCTGGAACGGATCGAGTGTAAATTTATACTCCCTGACTGGTTTGGATGGAGGAATATGCTTGGCTATGGGCACATAGTCGTATCCAGGAGGGATAGCGACTTGGTGGCGAACCTGTGCAGGATGAGATTCCAACAGTAAAAGCCTCGCAAAATGACGAACCTGATGTCGAAGCTCCAATCTCGAACCCTCTTCGACAGGACCAGTCAATCCGCCGCTCGCCGCCATCTCACGTTTTGCCTCTGTCTGAAACTCATCGACCACGACAGGAACTGGACTTGCGGCACGAGACCTCTTCACGGGTCTTTCGAGGACATCGTAGGGTGTTGGTGGCAGCCTGGCTGGGTCGGGACTGGATTTTCGCTTTTGACCAAGGGAAGGCGCGGACGTCGGTATTCTTTCCTCAACTTCTTCATCATCACTGTCGTCTTTCAGTGGGGCATTATCGAGGAAAGAAAACAAGTCCGGCGCCATCGTGAACAACGACGAGCAAAGGCCAATTGTTAATTATGTAACCCGACCGCCATTTGCTGACCTAAGCACAAAGTCTTGATCTCTCCTCATACCCACGCACGTCGTACCTATTCTTATGAGGGTAGCACACGAATCCACCCAACTACCGGACCTGAAATGCCACAGCGACTAACCATCACTTAATGGGTACTCCGTTCCACGGCGATGGTCCAGTGAATCGCTCACCCTATATATATGCCACCATGCGCTCAGAATCTTTCGTTCTCTTCCTTCAAGAGTGCCTGGAAACAGCAGCGTCCAGCTCACGGAGTACGTTCCCGCTGCTTTCTTCGGGTTTGGAGCTAATACCGTACTGGCTCCTACAGCTTGGGACATCGCGCTCTCGCACGGCAGGATCGGGCCCGAAAAGCAAGCTTCTGGCTCTTAGGTGGAATATTATAAGAACTGTTCCGCTCACGGTCATTCACGTCGAACTACAATTCAAGCTATCAGTGTCACCACATCAATGCAGCCAACGAGTCAATCCCAGCATGTTCTCGGACTCGGGACATCGCTGAGATCGGCGCTACAGAAGCTGCTTGCTCGAGTGCAATCTATCATAAGTGATGTCACCTCGCTCAAGCGCGCCCCCGGTAGGACCTTTCACGACCTCGAACAAATCGCCCAACGTGGCCTACCTTTCACTCTCGATGACGTGGTGAGTTCTCTGCACCGTCGCGATGATATGATCTCATTTGTGGCAGCCGGCGTTCGCAGATGCCATAGTCCACAGTGGCGCAATTAATGACAGAGAGTTTTTTGCAAGTATTCCATGCCATCGTGTTATTCGTGCTCTTATACTGGGTTCAGCTCGAGAGGGTTGTGACAATGATGGCGCGCCTTCCTGACGACTCAGAATTCGGCGAATTCGCAGAGCAACTTTTCATTAGTTTACGTGGGTTGTTGATTCCGGGTCTCTCATCCTCTCTGATTGATACATTCGCAATAGTATACAAGGACCTCCCCCATCCCCCCACCGGATTTCTTTCCACCTTCCACAATAGCCCGTCAGCCGTCGAAAAGGAACTCGATGTCCCCTATGCATTCCGAAGTGCAGATGGCTCCAACTACAGCGTCCTCCTGCCGTCTCTCGGACAGGCCGGCCAACCATACGCACGTTCTGTACCCTCTATCCATATCCCGACCCTTCCATCTCTTCCAGACTCGGGCGTAGTATTCGATAGTCTCCTAAGTCGGCCTAACGATGACTTTGTCCCCCACCCTGGAGGCATGTCGAGCTTTTTTTTCGCATTCGCAGATCTCATCATTCACACTATCTTCAACACAAATATGGTGGACTGGACAATCAACGATACAAGTAGCTATCTTGATCTGGGCTTTGTCTACGGGAATAGCACTGAAAAAGTTGACGTCATTCGGAGAAACGATGGCACCGGGATGATCTGGAACGATACTTTCTCGGATTCCCGTCTGCTGTTCATGCCTCCTCCTGTTTGCGCACTCGCCGTGCTCTTCAGTCGTCACCATAACGTGAGTTTGTTGCCCGATCAATGATACGCATGCGCATCAACCCTATGGTAGTATATTGCACAGAAAATCCTGGAGCTCAATGAACGCGGGTCCTTCACCTCGCCTCCGCCCGACGAGAAGAAATCCCGACTTGCTCAAGACGACGAAATATTCTCCAGAGCAAGACTAGTCAATACTGCGTTCTTTATGCAGATAATCCTTGCAGATTATGTTGGTGGCATCTTGGGACTCGTAAGGGACGGCCTGACCTGGCGGCTTGACCCACTCGAGGTAAGCGGTTGTCTGATTGCACAGGATAGATGATCATTGCGGGCATTGGCCGACAGGAATATCGCGAATCCGACCATCGTGTGTCTCCACGGGGAGAAGGAAACACTGTTTCAATCGAGTTTAACCTACTGTACCGTTGGCACGCTTCCATCAGCAAACAAGACGAAGAATGGCTGAACGGAATGTTTGAAGAACTCTTTGATGGCCAAGACCCGAAAACGGCACGCTTTCTTGTCGTCGTCTGTGTCAAAAACTTGATGCATTTCCCTACAGGTGACTTTAAGTGAATTTAGTACAGTGGTTCGGGAAAAGATGGTGCCTCCTGGCAACATTAGGAACTGGACATTTGGCGGGTATGCTTTACGGTCCATCTACTGCTTTCATTCGTAATCCAGTGTGTTGCTAGACTGGAACGGGGACCTGATGGTAGTTTCTCTGACAATGACCTTGCCCGGATTTTGCAAGATGCAACCGAGGCACGTGCTGGCGCGTTTCGCGCCAGAGGTTGTCCCCCTGCGATGAGAGTGATAGAAATGTTGGCCATCGAGCAGGGAAGGAAATGGGGGGCTTGCACTGTGAGACGGCATCTTCCTGTGATCATGCAATTTACTACCACAATCCCTTAGCTGAACGAGTTTCGCAAATTTTTTGGGTTACGACGTGGGTTATCTCAGGCTATTTTATAGCCCTCATTTGCTGAGGAGCTTTTTTTAGCATATGAGTCATTTCGAGAATGGAATCCAGACCCAAACGTCTACGTAAGAGTCCTCTCGCGACTCCCTCGTTTCGTTGAAATCACTGAAACATTCTGCAGTCTGTAGCAGAAGCGCTTTATGGACATATTGATGACTTGGAACTTTATGTTCGTATGTTCATGGCCGGCGGTTATCATCGATACTAACGCTAACGTCTTTTGAAGGTCGGTCTGCAAGCAGAGGAAACAAAGTTGCCAATGCCGGGCGCTGGGCTGTGTCCAGGCTTTACGATCTCGCGTGCTATCCTTGCCGATGCGGTATGCTTGACTCGCGGCGACAGGTTCCTAACAGTGGACTTCACCCGTCAGTACTTGTATTATTTCCACTCCATCCACTTCATCTCTGACGCTCAATTAGCATACAATCTAACATCCTGGGGATACCAGCATTGCATGATCAATAAAGACGATGGGGCATATGGTGGAATGGTCAACAGACTCTTGTTCGCTCTCCTGCCGGACCAGTACCCTGCTGGCTCGATCTATACCCAATTTGCGTTCATGACACCAGATTTCATGCATTCTTCGATCGCTTCTCGATCACCGAATCATCTTGCGGACTACGATTTCTCGAGGCCCGGTCTATCCGAACTCGCAGGTTCGCATCCAAATACTGCAGTAGAGGAAGCACGGCCCGCCAACTAAGTGTACTGTAGATCTATTCGAGTTTCTTTTTATCTGTATGATTATTCATGCCAAAGGAGTTGAATAACGATGGGACTTTCCTGACTCGATCGTTTCGTCCGTGTCTGATATTACACAAACGGTGGCGGTGATTTTTCTGCTTCTCCGACTCAGGAGGACTTGATGATTCCCTCGATCCAGTCAGTCACTCAGTGGGTCCGTTTGTTGACAACGTAGTTTTTGGCTGAGCTAGTACTTGCCCGCTTCGGACGTTTACAGAGTCACCGCATCACCACTAGCGTCACGGTGTGACACTTTTTCCGTGATTGCAGTATGGCGTGGGACCGAGTCGCACTTAACTTTTATCGTGGCGCATCTCGCCGCCGGGAACAATTGGTCAGTTTAAACTGTCTCGGCAGCTATAATACTACAATACGGAACGTTCTGCGACAAGTGGACAATGTCACTGACGGAGGCTGAATCCCGCAGCTGCCAGCATACCCCACTCAGTCCGGGGCCGAAACGTAATTTACAGCGAACTTCGTCCACATATGATTCGGCCCGGGCGAATCTGACCGATTCGACAGGTATCATCGCCGTAAGTCATTCATTTCAATTCATCGAACAAAAGAATCCAAGTGGAACGATCGTTCTAGATTTGGGATTGCCTATCTAGTCTGCCAACGACAAGGGGAAAAAAATGAGACACAATCTATCTTGTCTTGTTTCTAGGCTGCATTTGACACCGGGTTCTTGTCCGGGCGTTGGACCACAAATCCCGCCTATAAGTGTTGGATCGTCTCGCAATGAGAAATCGAAAAGCCTCCAATGTCGATCTCGCCTACTCTCGCAACTCTCATCGCGCTTTGGGGTGTGGTGACAATTTACATTGCAAGCACTCGCAGGTCGCGATCGCGCTATCAGCTTCCCCCTGGTCCAAAGCCTCTTCCTTTGATCGGCAATCTACTCGACATTCCTTTGAAAAAAGAGGCTGCAACCTATAACTCCTGGGCAAACAAATATGGTCTGTTTCTGTTTCGTCAACGCGCGCTCTTCGATCTGAACACCCATTTCAAGGTGACCTGGTATATGCCAATGTCATAGGGCATCGCCTGCTCTTCGTCAACTCCCCGCAGATCGCGAACGATCTATTCGAGAAGAGGTTTGCGAACTACTCTGATAGAAACACGCTCCCGATGATCAATGGTTTGTGAGTTTTGTTTTTTTCACACCGATGTAGCGATAGTACATGTGACTCATCCATCAACTAGAATGGGTTGGGACTGGAGTTTCGGTCACATGCCATATGGTTCGTATTTCCTTGCTATCGTCCCCGCGCTGAATTACTGATGACACCTGTCTGGTGATACAGGGGAGCGGTGGAGAAAGCATCGCAAGATGTTTGAGCGCCAATTCCGACCGACCGTGGCCCCGACTTACTGGCCCCTTCAACGGAGGGACGCGTACAGACTTCTCAGAAATATCTTAGACTCCCCGGAAAATCTCATCGAGCACCTCAGACAGTAAGCAAGGAACCGTTCGCTTTTCGATTTGAAAGATTAACGGCCGCGAAGCAATGCAGCAGCGGTGATCATGGACGTGATATATGGCATAGAGATCGCGCAAAAGGAGGACAGGTATATCGATATCGCTGAGAGGGCTCTGGAAGGGATGGCAAAGGCTGCGGCCCCAGGAGCGTTTCTCGTCGACGTATTCCCTTGGTGTGAGTGATGCTCTCTTCTCGGGTGGGATCGTTCCCAGCTGACCGTAATGCAACAGTGAAGTACGTACCAGGATGGGTGCCCGGGGCGGGATTCCAGAAGAAGGCTGCGATTTGGAAAAAGTACGTGCTGGAAATGCGAGATGCTCCCTTCACCGCAGTACAGAAATCTTTGGTTAGTGCTTTGTTTCCAGCACCGTTGTAGGTTAAAGCTGATCCACTGAAAGGCTGCGGGAACCGCATCTCCCTGCTTCGTCACCCACCTCATGAACGACCTGTCGAGCACCGAGGACACGGAAGAGCAGATTGAGATAATCAAAGGTTGTGCTGGACTTGCATACGCCGGTGAGATTTGCATCTTGATGTTAGAGTCCAGGATGGCATGCTCACAGGAGTTCTCTAGCTGGTGCAGAAAGCGTGAGGAGATGATTCCACAGCGCCGTAAAAACTAGCATACTGATTTCCTCTTAGACCGTTTCCTCGTTGTCGTCGTTTTTCTTGGCCATGGTCATTCACCCTGCCGTCCAAGCCAAGGCACAGGCGGAACTGGACTCAGTCGTCGGATCTGGGCGTCTCCCTGACTACAACGACAGACAGTCTACGCCGTATATCAACGCCATCGTGAAAGAAGTCCTTCGGTGGAACCCCGTAGCTCCGCTTGGTGATTATTCTCCGTCGATGGTGATGATCATATCAACAGAATCTCATTGATCTTTCTTACTTAGGTCTTCCTCATATGGTCACCAAGGACGACATCTATAACGACTATTTCATTCCGGCCGGAACGACGATCATCGGCAACACTTGGTTAGTCGCACGTTTCGACGGATGGAAAAGTTGTTTGCTGAGAACTAGCCGCTTCAACAATTAGGACCATCTTGCACGACGAACGAAACTATTTCCGGCCGATGGAGTTCATCCCCGAAAGATTCCTGAATCCCGATGGAAGTGAGAACAACCAAGTTCTGGATCCTGCGTCCTCGGCGTTTGGTTACGGACGACGGTAATTTGATTTTGACTTCTCCCTTGCTACGGATAAGTTTCTGACGGCCATATTTGCGCAGCATCTGTCCAGGCCGTTTCATGGCAGACGCGACTTTGTGGATTTCCATCGCATCCATCCTCACCGTTTTCGACATTCGCCCGGGCAAAGATGAGAATGGTAATCCGATCGAGGTCAAGGCAGAGTTCGAGTCCGGAATGATCTGGTAGGTGCAATGATCCTGGTAGTCGCCGCTCAACAGATATAACTATTGGTTTTAGTCACCCCAAGCCCTTTGCTTACTCCATTTCCCCTCGCTCCGAGGCGGCGAAAGCGATCATCACGGACACGGCTATCCTCTCGTAACTACTCTTTTCTGCCCGCTTCATTTATTCCTTAACGCTAGAAAGAACGTCGTACGTTCATTTCTCGAGCACAGTTATTTTTTGTACGAGACCTGTACCCAAACGTTCAATCTCGTCCAAGACGGATTGCCGATTGAGTACGACTGTATCTCTCTTGTCCTTTTCTTTTGATTTTTTCCCCTGTAACTTGATGAATCATTATGCGTAACACAAACGAAAGCATGAGTGTTCTCACCTCCGTAGCTGGCGTACTTGAGAATCCGCCTAGGGCTCTGAATGGACGGGCTCCAGACGAGTTCAAGAGCCAAATCGCACCGATACGGTGGCCGCCATAGATATCGAAGAAGAATTTTAGCGTATCTGAATATATCGACTAGTCGGAACGATCAGGAGGTGCAGCAATGATAAAAAGGAGCGTGCTCACCTGCAAATCATCGACCAGCATGCGTGCTGGATCGAATCCTGGACGTGGTGCAGCGTCGTCGCCATCGACGGCACGGCCCGCACGGCCTTTTGACCACACCGACTCGTCCAGGTCGATGTTTTGGTGGTATCTGGGTAACACAGCAGGATCAAGTTCAATGATAACATTGTAATCATCCTCAGGATGTGAAAAAAGCCGCTAAAGCGCTCGTTGAGCAACAGATTGAACGAGCCGAGGGTGGTTCTCACCTTGACGCTATGTGAATCGACGTCGGTTTCCTGTAGGATCTTGTACGCTTCTTTGGCCAGTGCCCCTAAACGATGTGCTGCTACGATGTCCGGACCGCCTGACGTCCACATTTTGCCGCTAGGATCCTCCGAAGTAGATATCGTCCATACGCCCTCTTTGGAGCCGACGGCTACGACGGAAGGCTCTGTCGACGGGCCGCCATCCTCATAAAGAGGAACGAACAGAGGATTTTCCGGTTTCCAGTCCTTTAAAAACTCGATTACCAGTGCGAAACCACGCTCCTTGCTCTTTGGTATGCTAGCGGCCGTCTCGGGCAACATGAGACTTGTACCGACGAATGGTCGGGCGCATATTATCTCTACTGCTTCCTCTGACACATGGATCCCGAGCAGCCAGTGTGACGCAAGCCATCGTTTAACTAGACGGACTGTGCTGGGGTATGCGATGTAGCGATGAGAAAGGGTAGCGATCGCGCGGTGGTGCCGAGGAGCATGGATGAAGCGACGCGTAGAGAGGTCCAAGGCCCGACGTGCTATGCGTTGGTCTTTGGGGGGCGCAGAATTGGGATCACCGGGCGTTTTAACAGGCGTCGCAAGTCGTTCAAGCAGGACTGCTTCCCGATCATGCCATATTCGAGCAGAGAACGCCCAGCCTTCGGGGGTCAGTATCTCAAGCGAGGCATTATCCTGGATATCCGAGTCGCAGGACTGTTCAATGCGCACAGTTGCGCGGAGGCCGGAGGTGGTTGACATGAGAGCGGATGCGATTGCTTCGAAGAACGCCAGTTTAACTTTTTGAATGGCACGGAGGTCGTCCGGCCATCTCGAAGATTTCTCGAATTCAAGGACGATGGAAATCTGGGGGAGGTACCGAAGGGGGACAGGGAGTGCGAGAGAGGAAGACAACGGTATGGGGAGAGGGCTGAAGGTGCTGGTATACCGGAGATACTCGGACACTGGGCTAACGTTCGAGAGGACGAGGGGAAGCTTCTCATCCACGAATTTGAGTTTCTTGACGATACCATCGAAAGCAGTCAAAGCAGCCTTGTATCCTGCCATTTTCGAATTTTGGTGAAGATTTGCTAGACGGTCAGGAAGACGAAGCTTCGCATCGAAAGGCGTCGCGATGTTCTTGATATCCGCGGTCGGAATCCCGAAGTGAAGGTGGAGTAAATGGCGGACAATGAGCGATGGGATATGTGTTCTCTCGTCGGAAGTCTTCACTTCCCAAACAACACTCTCAAATATACGTCCGTCTTTGAATCGTCGGAGCTCGGATTTGGAGCCCCACAGCTGACGGAACTCCTTGGCCGCCTGCGTATCTTGTTCCTCGACCCCGGGACCATGGTCGACAAGCCTAAATGCATCTTCTGGGCTGTACATGATCCCGATATAGACAACAGACAACCGTGGTGGATTCGACGTCTCGGAAACATTCCGTAAGTTGGACGAAGGGTGGAAAATTGCAAGAGCACGTATGCGATCCCCAAGACCTCGTCTCAGAATCTTCGAAATTGCTGCAAGGAGTGCGTTGTCGGGCGTTCCGTATTCCACGAACTCGAATGCCGATTGGTGTTTCGATACATGCAAGAGATCGATCCTGAGCGATGTCAAACAACATGCCTACAACGAGGAATAATTGACTTGCCGTATGACCGCATCGCAGCGTTTGAATAGATGCGTCTGATCCTTGAGGAACACACGTGCGAACACATCATCCGCGCCAATGGATTCGTTGAGTTGCTCGAGTGTTTGTTGTGCATCATATCGAAGCTGTGATGGGAGTGTCATTGAGCGTTCTGAGCGCCTCGCAGCAACTGGTAGCTTTACCATGTCAAGAGAAGTCAAGGGAACATCGACCAAGTGGTTTATGCTGGAGGTCGCGTCGACAAAAACAGCAGACTGATTGGATGAATATTCTTCTGGCGAGAACTGAATGGATGGTTGTAAGCTTGACGCTGAGGATCGCATTCTTGCTTACCTTGTGTCCGTTCGTGGCCTTCACAAATACAGGCGCCTTCTCAAAGTCCTGTTTTGCTGGAATATCTGTATGAGGACAGACATCAGATGGGAGAAAGAGGACATTACCCAGAAAGTCTAGCGATGCTCGAAAGAGTTGATATGAGCTCAGACCCTTTCCGAGAGATCTCCTGCCAACTTTGCCTTTTCTCTGAACGGAGACAGGTTCTTCCCCCTCGAGAACGAAACCCAGTATGGAGGCCCACAACGCTCCTTTGCCCACAAATCCGTGAATACAGAGGGAACCTTCACCGAATCCCCTCTGGTTAGCCCAGACACGGAGTAATGTATGGGCATCCGCGAACGCTGGAACAGATTGAACAAGTGTATTGGTCGACAGTAAGGACAGTTTCGGGAAAGTGGAGAGGAGGATGGCGGTGTTGTAAATAGGTGTGGCTGGACTTGACTCTGAAGCAGGTTGGACACGGGCATTGGAGTGAGCGGGAGAGAGACGTTTGAGAGGTATTGGATGGCTGGGATGAAGTACAGGAATAATGTGAACTTCGGTATGGGTCTTCGAGAAGTCATCTGACGTCCCTAAGCTGACTTGGTATCATTTGCAAAATGGAGTAGCAAGATGCTCACCTTTTCGTGGACGAACCACGAGGACCGTCTGCCGCGGGTCGCAAAGAGCGGCCCTGTAGAAAACATCCACTTGGAAGGAGGTAGCTATTGACTGTGCGACTACGGCGAGGTAATAAGAGCGCTTGTGAAAGTATCGAGCATTCAAGTAATCTTTCTCTTGGAACAAAGACTACAAGGCATATCAGACGACCTGTACGAATAGCACCAGGAAAGGAACGCACCGAGGGCATCTCGACGGACAAGTCCACCCCAAAATATTTGCTGTCCTTGTTCTTGACGCTGATTTTGTTTGCGAAACTACCTACGACCTGTACGTCTGATGGTGGTTCGAACGCTACGGTCCATTTCGTTTCTTGGGTTGGATGTGGTAGCGCAAACGGGACAGCGATGCCGTTTTTTTCCAATGCACGGGCAGCGACGAGAGGATTTTGTGGTTGTAGAGAAGGAAGCGATAACAGATGGGATCGAAGTGTGAAGAGGAATTTCTCTATGGATGCCCTCCGTGATTCCTTGGGCCGCACGTTTGGGAGCAACGCGTCAATCTAGGCTCGTGTTCAGTGTGAAAAGATGTATAGATGTATGGCAGTACACACCTGTAGTTTGAATGAACTTGACTGATACAGGTCTGATGCATCCTTCAAGTTTCTGAGTTCTTCCCCTGTCGGAAGCTTGTGTTTCTTTTCGTGCGTCAGTTAGAGCGTCTTATGTATGAGAAATAAGGACCTTTGACGAGACTTCTGCATCCAGTTCTTGCTCTTGCTCGTCGTCTGGCTCGTCTTCGCGTTTGCGCTTCAGCTCGGACATTTGAACCGAAAAAATTGGTGATCGGGCAAGCAAACAAGGAATAAATTTTGACACCCCCCGTCTGGGGGGTCAGGAGATGGTACATAAATCTAATCATCAATAACGATAATCTCTCTCGAAGACTGCAACGTCGAACTCGACAGCTGGGATGGGGCTCTGGTTCTCGTGCGCGGTCGTTCTTCCTCTGCGAGATCAACGTCTATGACATCCTGATCTCTTCGGCGTTTCCTCCCAGATTGACGAAGGGGCGGGGGCGCGGCGGCGGCCGGGGCAGACACATGCTCAGCCAAATCGTCTAGTTCAGGTTGAGGCTCTTGCCTAGAGCTACTGCTACTGGCCGCGATGGATCCGCTCCTACTCGAGGAAGCCGATTGCACGACCGACGCCTTGCCCTTGCCCTTGGTTCTCTTGCTGTTCGATCCGGAGCCCGATGTCGACTGGGATGGTGGACGGGCGTAAAGTTCCGTCCAGCGTCTCGCGGTGCGGTCGTGCTGTGGTCGGTTGCGCATATACTCGGTTGCGATTGAGGGAACTAGTAGCCGGATTGACGCCCATGAGTGGTTCGATGAAGTAGAGGTCAAGTCTCACCTAACGGGTCGTCTGCAAAGCATCAAGATGAAAAGGCGCCTCGCAGAAAGACGTAAATGGACGCACGCGGGTTCGGGTCGGTGAGGAGTGATGAAAGGGAGAGCATGACCTTGAAGAGCGATAAGGCAGGTGACCAATTCTGTTTGAGGATGTCAATACAAATGCCTCCTTTGTCAGAGATGTTCATGTGATATATCCTGTCAAACGATTGACATCCGTGCGATTACAGGTGATCGATTTGGCGTACCTCGTAGCGAAGGTGACTTTGGGTGCTGAGAACCTTGGGAGGGGGTGAGCGACTGGGTCTGTGTAGGCAATGGACACTTACGGGTAATCGTGGGCGAGATGGATATCCACATGGAACACACCTCCTTCGTATGTACTGCCCTCTGGGCCCGGTATGGTGGCCTTCCAGTGGTAGAGGCTGGCGGGTGTGGGTGCGAGGGTGATGGCGCCGAGGTCCTCCTTCTGTGCATCGGCTATCTCACGGTGGATGCGCTTCATGGTCATCTATAAGACAGTCAGAGATATCGCTGATGAGACGGGGAGAGAGACGCACCGAAGAGGACGTCGGAGGTGGTGGCATGGCTGACTTGGGAGAGAGAACTGGTCGAGTTGTGTCGTCGTGCTTGTCTGAGAGAAGCCGGTCACGTGCGACGTGTGTAAGGAGTCATATACTATCTCTTCTCGTAAGATCTCTCATGTTTGGCGAATCAGACTCGGAAAGCCCGCGGTCACCAAGCCCATGGAACTCGCTAAGTACACCTTCTTCGTCGCCTGTTCCGAAACTCGTACCGGAAGTTGAGGAGGTCAGCTCGTTCTGTTCTCTTACAGCTCGTTCTCATCCAAATATCAGGGAAATGTCGAATATAAACTTCAGCTTCTGTCCCCGACTCCAGCTCGCTTCGCTCGTCTCGTCACGCAGCTCAAGTGGCGTCTTCTAGAAGGCGGAGGGCAGGCCTACTACGAGCTTGGCGTCGCTGACTCTGGCTTGCTTGTCGGGCTTCCTCGTCAACAGCTCGAGGAGTCGTTGGAAACGCTCGAAATGATGGCTGGCGAAATTGGTGCTTCAGTGATCGTTGTCAAGGAAGTCCAGGTGCCTCCCGAGCTTGCCGGCATTGCTGAATCTCGACTAGAGAGGTGGGAAGGTAGGAAGAGCACCAGAAGGAAGGAGTCGAGGATGCTCGAATACCAGGCATCTTCCACCACCTCTACAACCGAGTTTGAAACAGAACTCTCGAATACTGACGTCACGGATGCCGAGGAAAGCACCACCTACTCTCCGATTACTCCGCTTTCACCTAAAGAAGAGACCAGCCCCGCTCCTTTACCCTTCGATGCCGCCCTCGCCATGTTCACTATTAGCTTAGATGAGGACGTTGCTAACTACGCTGACAACGAGGGTCCGCATGGCGACATGACGACCGACCGTGTGGCTGAGTTCTCCGTCAATCTCGAAATCTCTTCCGTGTACAAACCTCGCCCGATGAAGAAACGCGCAACCCACATCGCGGCCCCTCCATCAACCCACATTCCGTACACCAGGAAGAAGCTCAAGAATGGTTGTCCACCGTTCAAATTAACGGATACCACCTGCCATGCCGGCGACCCAATTATACAGGGATCTCATGCCTGCGGAACTGGTGCACAGTCCCGCAAACGCAAGCGAGACAAGCGGGCAAAGACAAAGTCCAATACCATGCCAATTGAGGTCCCCGCTCGCTGTTCCAACGAACTCGTTGCTAACACCGCTGCTCAACATACGATTCCTCCATACTCCTTACTTGTCCCTAATTCATCTTCCCTCGACTCTCCTCCCAACATCGTTATCGAATCTCCGACCGGAGACCCTTCAGTAGTAACCGAAACCGCATCCAAAGAGCCAAGGCTCATCGTGGAGGCATTAGTTGTTCGAAAGCTATCGTTGGATGAGGCTTTCTTAGACTTTGAGGGTTTCTCGCTGCAATGACGGGAACGTCGTGCAAGCGACGACACAGTTTGAAGCCCCGGACACTTTTCCTTGGGTTTGTCGGATTGATTATCCCTTGCTTATTATTTATTATCTATTATGCTGTCGTAGTTGCATTGTAATTTCTAAAGGTACTATATTCATCTATTCAACCGAAGAGGCTCCCTTGTACAGTAAGTATCATATTTAGTCTGTTATGAGCTAATGAGTATAAGCGCACGTATGTTCATTTATTCAGGCCTCGCAGTTTACCTCCTTTATAAAAGGGATGTACTTATACATCTGATTAAGGTGTGGAGGTGGCAAGGACTAATATGAAGCATCCCTAACTTGCAATGGACTGCCAAACCTTTCCTGCTGCGTCTTCCATCACGTTCTTCCATACCTCTCCCCCGGAACCGTCGGCTTCCAGTTCATGTGAGGTAGTTGTGAGCGAGTACGGAATACCCTTATCACCACCAGTGCTGACGCCTTTCACAAGTGGAAGCTCGCCCAGAACGGGCACCCCAAGCGTGGAAGCCGTGGAACGGAAGGCTTCGGGGGAACCGAAAAGGTAGTGTGGGGTCGTACAAGAGGGACAAACAAAGTATGCTTGATTGAGAATCGTCCCCGTTATCTACATCATCGACTGTCAGTAGATTGAGAAGCAGAAACTTGTAGAGAACGTACGGGGACCGAAGTTTTCCGAAACATGGATATCCCCCGTCGTACGTCTGCGAGGGCAACGTCTTGTGGAGTTGACACGATCACGGCTCCTGTTTTATACAATGGAGGCAAAGAGCAGAGTTGCTAAGAATGTAACGAACCGTTTACGACCACCAGCTGTCCGAGTGTCAAAGGGACGTCGCCCGTCCCTGGCGGCATGTCGATGACCAGAACATCCAGACCAGGACCTTGTTCAGACTCTCTCCAGTCGACGTCGAAAAGCAGTTGTTGCACTGCTTTTTGGACCATCAGACCTCTCCATACGACAGCAGCATCCTCTCTTCGCTGGGTTTCGTTCGACTTTGGAAGAAGGTACCCCATGGACATGGTTGGCAACCCATGATTCATGAGGGGCCGCATTGCGCCACCTTTTTACGGGGAGTAGTTGCAAAGGATTAGATAGAGGCAATGCTATGTAAAGGACATACTGGGTGTCAATGTAGGCTCGTCCGAATGTTGAAGACCCATCAGTGTCGGTATCGATGGTCCGAATATATCAAGATCGAGGATACCAACACGAAGGCGCCGTCCGATGGATGGCGGTTTCCGCATGGCAAGTGCGAAAGCGAGGTTCACTGTATAGAATAATTTGTAGACAGATGTAGCAGGAAAAGAACGTTACGGACCTGCAACCGTACTCTTCCCGACACCACCCTTTCCGCTGGCAACTGCGAGGACCTTTGAGACGTGTGGTATTGGTCTCTTTTGGATCGGTCCACCTCGACGGGGCATTTGAGGAGCTGGATTGGAACGGTGAGGCAAGCCCTACTGAGAATGGGTCTAGAAAGCACGCAGCTGGAAGATTTGAAACGTACCAATGGATTTTCATGGTGTCTGGTAAAATTAGTAGAAAATGACCTCTTGAACATGACGAAGATAGATATTCTGTAGCCTAGACCCCGAATACTCTGTTCTGAAATTATTTATGTAAACATCCATGCACAGCCATCCAAGCCCTTGATCATCTTCAACGTTAACCAAATGGTGAATGAATTCAAGTTATCAGGGAATCGTTACTAAATAATGACAGGAAGTGTATCCACTCGCAGATGCCCCACCTCCTCGATACGCCGTTGAATCCGACGACGAAGACGAGTATAATCCATTGCCGCCGTCGAGTCGATCAGATCAACCTCAGGAAGTGACCGTCGAGTTCAAGTCCATCTACGACATACCTTCCGGGAAACCCCTCGTATTCGCATCCGGACAGGCGGGTCAGTGCTGGGGGAAAATCGTCAACCTTGGCGAACAGCGCGCCGGCATCTACGTCAACAAACTTTCGGTGCGGGTCCGTTCCTTAACTTCTACACGGCCAATCTGATTCGTGCAGGTGGGGCTGCTGTTTCTCCCATCTTGGACAAACGCTGTCGTTGTCGTATCCGAGATCGAGACACGCACGCGATTGCCAATCTTTGCCATGACCACGTACACCAAGGCCGTCATCGAGCACTTGCAGCCAACTAGGTATGAAGTCATATTCTCCGACGCGTGCGATCCTTCACGATCTTTTGTCATCAAGCGTCGCTATTCTGGATTACTACCCAACCCAAGTATACATATCACCACGAGTGATTTCTCAAGACCGATCGCCTATTCGTTATCTTTCCGTCGGGAAGAAACCAGTCCCAGTAGGTGTTCGAGAGCGCACGTATCGATCCATTTTCCTTGATCTGACGCGTGACGGCCCTGATAGGATTCTGACTTGGAGTTATTCGCTCCACCCAACTTGTTGCAATCGACGACCGCTTCCCTGTTGAACGAACTATTCCTACGTTCCTTGTGCAATGATACAACGCGAGAAGCAACCATTCAAGCTATCATACTTTTGCCTTCTCTCAAGGTGTCCCCACCCCCATCCACATTTGATGGCAAAGGAGCTGCTGGGGATTTTTCAGAGTCGAGCTGGGAAACAATGGAAAAAGCCCACAGATGGCTCTTTGCAATAATCGGAGAAGAAGTCGACGGATCGAGTTTACAGCCTCGTGCCGAGTTGGGTGCAGGTTCAATCTCTGCGCCGAAAACACGTGCCGATTTTGGAGAGGTCGGCGAGGGGAGCATGTACATATGAGGTAGCGCCTCAGGGAGCCTGTAAGCATAATAACTTGTACGACCACCTGATGCGGTTCCGGAATCGATTGTCTTCAGTTCTTTCGGTTGATTTGAATGGAAACTAGTCTAAGCTTTCGTCTCGAGCCATTGACCCAACATGTTAAACGTGACGACTATGCTCATAGGGGTGCACCGGCATTCCAAACTTTCTGATCCTTCAGGTTACTGGATGCACCAGCATCACAGTGGGTGTCATTGATTGTGTACTATAAGTATGTACTGTGCGAAGATGCAGCGTCCATGTACTTACAAAAGCATCTAGTGCTGGCAAAGAAACCAACATCTAATACTATAAGTATGTCAATCGTCATCCGACTCATAATCATCGTCCGAAAGATTGCTGGATTTGGCAGTCGCACTCGTCAACTCCATGACAAGCTGTTCGCCGCTTCTCAGCCCTGCCCCAGCGAGCGATACGTTAGGAGTCCACTTGACTTCCTTTGTAGGATAGGGAAGCACGAGCTTAAAACCCCACCAAGTCTCTGCCTGTGACTGAATATAATTGTCCAGCTTTTGCAGGTCGGATCCCGACCCCTCCAACATGTGCTCCGGGTCGGATGCCGGTTGCAGAGTGAGAGATATCATCTGCGTGTCCGCGAATGCGTACAATTCCGTCAGCGTGGAACCGGGAGCGAATGTCCGGACAACACGGGTGCTCCCAGGCAGCTTGAGGGCAAGACGAACACCGCTCGCGCCCCGATACTCGGTTGGGACGATACACCTTCGCATCCAGCGTCGATATTGCAACCTCAGAGCCTGGAGATTAGCCTGCTTCGCTCGCTCCAATTCTACCCTCTGCTCCTCCTGACGCCGAGCCTCTCTCTCCAAACGGGAACGCTCCGCTTCTTCTTGTTCCGCTCGGATTCGGGCTTGAAGACGCTCGCGATCACGTGTCGCGGATTCCTGGAAAGCTCTATCTTGCTGCTCGCGAATCATTCTATCTTGTTCTCGTTCTTGCAATTGCGACCTGAATCGCGTAAGGAACGGACTGACTCGGGGTAGAAGTTGGTGTTCGAGATGGTGCATGAGAGTCTGAGCCGAGGTTGGGCCCGTCTCGGGGACTGAGGGCCCAGAGTGTCGCGAAAGCACGGTCAACACTGGTGTTGAAGTGGACGAAGACGAACCAGACGAGTGGTTGCGGCGCGGTTGAAGTGCTGCAAATGCAATGAATGGGTATGTAGTTGCTTGTAACTTCTGAGCGACTGTAAACGCAATCTATGTCAGGGTACGTCAGAGGAGGGAGTGGAAAATGCTAACCGTCCCAAGCTTCTCTGTCCCTGATATCTCCTCCCCATACGACAAAGTCGTTGTCGCTGAGCATGCGGACGAAACCAGGGTGGGTAAGTGTCGATCTAGTTGCGGGGTAAGGCGGCATGTTCATCAGTAAGAAGAAACGGCTGACCGCTTGAATTCCGCGACATCATCATGCTCAGCGGAAACGATGATTACACAGACTATCCGCCCCTCCTTTTGACAAGTGTTCAGGACCTCCTCGTATGTCCCATCGAAGAAATCAGGAAGAATCTTGTTTTCGTCCACAGGACTTGTAGGTGGATACATATGTCGTCTCGACACAGATTGACGACCATCAAGTCCTGTAGCAGACACGGCTGCAGACTTGACATTGACAGCACCAGTTTCCTCCTCGAGAGATGTGATCCAGCGACGGGTTGCAGAGCGGGAATCACTGGAGTACGCAGGTCTTAGCACTTGATAGTTGGTGCCGAGCGTGAAGATGGATGTGAAGAACGAGATAGGGAGAAGTCCAGAAAAAAAACGGAGTATTCCTGACACAAAGTCTCGAAAATGCATGACGGCTGTACCTAGGGTTCACCACCTATTATTCCCACACTATACTTATATTCAAGGCCCTCCGGGCGGTCCTGGACCCCGGAAAGTCGGAATAGCAAACAGAATTAATGCTAGTATGTCCCACATGTAATCCGTGATGCTATAAAACGAGAGCCTTTGCAAACGGTCCCGAACTAATATGCTTGATGTCCATGTTGCACTGCAGAAGAATGTGTGTAGTTATTAATTCACGGATTGGATAATAGATATCGTCGTCAATTGTCGTCTCAGGTGAGTCAGGTCGCGTCGAACCATCAATATTGCGGTTCTCCGTTGCACAGATGTTTCCAAGATGTCTCCGTGTGCCAGTCATGCCAGTTGCATGCAATCCCGAGACCGGAAACTTTGTCAATCATCCGTACAGTGATGCTCGTCCAACTAGTGTTTGAAAGTCCGGTTCGGTCCGGTCTTGTTGCCTTTTTTGGCAAGACCGGGACCGTAACCGGTCCTGGGAAACTTACCTCAGCACCAAGACCGAACCGAACCATTCACAACCGGTCTTTGTTGGTTATGGACTCGGTTATGCTGGGTTATAACCGGTCATTCAGTGTAGGTCATAGTTCACGTGTAGGATGCGTGCTACTGGGTATAAAAATTGTGTGAAGTGAAAAAAAAGTCTGGCCCTCCGTCTCAATTCCTGACAATGATCCCTGATTCTCGAAGGTCTAACCGTTCACACGTTCAGACGCAAAAGGCTCGTGAAATACACACACAAAAAGAGACCAGGGCCAGTACTAGATCTCGCCCTCCAAAGTCCAAGTCCGGCCGACAACGAAAGGGCAAGAAACGTGCAGGCGGTGCAGCTAGCGACAGTTCATCGTCATCCACTGGCAGCGATGTTGAGGAACAAGGTTCCCATGGTAGGAAAAGGCGCCGCACCGAAGGGAAGAGGCAGCGCCGAGCAAGTACAGCCTCAATGGAGGTCGTGAACACAGAGAGGGATGCCAGCCTTGACCCAGAGGAAGTTGAAATTGATGAGGAAGTTGCCAAGGACGATGCCGAGGACAGGAGGGAGGGCGGGAGTCGGAACCGCAGGACAGCGGCGGCAAACAATCGTGATGCAGACGAAACGGTGCGCTAAAAATTGTTCAGTGTCAATTATACTGATGTGATGTGCAGGACGATGTGCAGGACGAGCACAGAGGTGATTTAGGTGAACCGAAGGCTTCCCTCAAGGTCAAAAAGCGAAACACAAAAGATCTACTCACTATATTCTCGGACCGAGTGACAGTGAGATTTCTGAGTGCAGATGGTCGAAGCGAGCTGAAGGCGGGGCGTTGGTGTATGGTCTGCAAGTGAGTGGCATTGTTTCTATACAGCAATTATTGAGACTTACTGAAATATAGGGAGAACGAGGAGTTGATCCAGAAACTTGGCAAACGGAAAGTGTTTCATGTCGGGGGGAATTCATCTTGTCGGGTACACATCCGCGCGCACTATGACCTGTATCAACGACACTGTGAAGAGCAGAATATCCCTGAGAATCACCATGCAGTCCCACGTGAAGTTTTGGAGCAGCGAAAGCTTGAGAAGAAGCATGGCGGTAACCAGCCGACACTCGACACCATGTTTTCTCGTGCTCCTGCCGGTCAACGGTCGTTTTCGAGAGACGAGGTCTTGAAATGTGTTGCCCAGTTTATTGTTTGTGATGATCAGGTGAGCGTGCTGAAACATTGTGTACTGCGTATCTACCATTGAACTAAAAGTGACATTCGTTAGTCGCTTGCGGTCGCTGATAAGGCGGCTTTCCAAAACTGCCTCGTATCAATGCGACCAAACACTACCAAAGCAGACATACCATCAAGCCATGACATCAGCGTCTTCGTCCACAATGAATTCATTGACTTCGTCAAGCAGCTGAAAACAGAACTCCAAGTTAGTCGCTTTTTTCTTTCACCTTCTTTTCTCGTCTAATTTCAACTCGCCCACTTTCAAACAGTTGCCATCCACTGGTTGTATCTCCACCACCATGCCAGTGGACCTCTGGTCGGTCGAGCAAACAAAGGCCGCATTCTTGGGCATCACGGCCCACTGGATCCAGGCCGACACCAGTTCTAAACAGTGGTCTTTGCGCTCGCAAGTCATCGGATTTCGGGCCTTTTCGGGTCCACACAGCAGGGACAACATTGCTCGTTACTTCTTCGGACTCTGTGAGAGGGCCGGGATCATCACGTCAACATCCAGCAAACTTTTTTGCCTAACCGCTGACAATGCTACCTCCAACGACAAAGCGGCGGACACAATGGAACACCTACTCCACCGCCGTCGAATCTACTCGTTCAGTGCTGACAAAAATCGCCTCGCCTGTCTCGCACATGTCATAAACCTTGCCATCACCTCCGTCCTCTCCGCCGTCACGAAGATCTCTAGTGTCGACACCGCAACGACTATTTGGGAATTTGATCCCACTGGCACCCTTTCCCAGAACCGCATGGGCAATGACTCGCTGGATGTCGTTACAACCATCCGCACCCTCGCCATCAAGATGCAGTGCTCAGGACAGCGCATCGAATATTTCGAAACACTTCAAGCAAATTGCAGCATCAACCCGCCTCTCTCAATTCCATTGCACAGCAACGTTCGGTGGGGTACGGCTGAGGGAATGCTCGGTCGAGCTCATGAACTGTGCCAGGTATGTATACTAATTTATTCAACTTTTCAAGCAAAGTGCTGAGTCGTTATTTCAGCCTATCAATATGTTCATTAATTCAGCCGATGAACTTTACGGCCCTATCACAATGGTTAGGCATGACGGACAAACCAAGTGCATCCCATGGACAAGATTTGCTTTAGCATCAAAGGACTGGGAATGTGTCCATGACACACGGTCTGTCATCTCCATAAGCACGCCGGAAGTTCCACACCGATTCTACTTAAACTCAGCATTCCATCGTTACTAGGATGCGAACAATATTCAATAACTATTCTCGGATGAGAGCCGCGCCACCCTCTGGCGTGCAATCCCAGAGATCGAGGAACTGTTGACGGCATGGGAGAAGAAATTAGATATTCCGAAGTACTCAATTTTCAGGAACGCACTCCAGGATGGCATCAACAAAATCCTGAAGTACTACAATCGGTTCGATGACAAGCCAGTCTACATCCTCGCACTCGGTAAGCTCGGAGCTCTCTTTAACCTCACTAACTTTAGAAATCCTTTATGGATATTCTAATGGCGCAGTATAGTAGGAAAAGACTACTATATGATAAGGGAAACTCTAGTAGAAAACTCACTAGGAAGTTTGAGATAGATTTATCGAGAACTGAAAGAGTTATCAACACTGTTTGATAGTGAAGCGAACTGATATTCAAAGGTGAGTACAAAGTCTTTATATACTACATGGTATGTTTGTATATATTATGGTATGGAATGTTCGAAGAACATTCCAGAAGATCATGTAATAAGTTCTAGCCAATAGCATAAGAAACTCATCATGATCAGTAAGCATGCCTCATTGACACCTCATTGACATGAGTCATGCGCAGTAAGTAAAGATGTAGCCAATAGCTAATAGAGCTCTTATCTACATCTAATCTACATTACATAAGCGTAAATGAAAGGTCTAGATCGAGTCTAGACACCATAGTATTTGTTGTGTAAGAACTATTTGAACAACTATGGTTTTAACACTAACTCATTATGCTAACTCGTTACGTTCACAGTTCTCCATCCATACTATAAGCTAGACTATATCAAAATGGCTTGGGGTGGTGCCGAGGAACAAGTGAAGGAGATCTCGGCGGGGAATCTGAATGCCAAAAATTGGCATGACGAAGCGCTCAAGGTTGTTGAGACGACTATGCAAAACTATTGGGAAGATATGGAAGATGCCCGCACTCAGGCTATGCAGGGCAAGGCTGCGGATGCAGGGAGTCGTGTGGCGGACGATGACGGCAGTCATGGCACACTCGAATCTGAGTTTGATCGGCACCGTCGCATCCCCATTGAAAAAGCTGGACACGGTGCACCACTGGGATGGGCTGCTGAACTGCAGCGCTACCTGGCCGATCTACCAGACAATGTTACAAAGAATATGGACATTATCGACTGGTGGTCGAAGCATGCTTCCATCTACCCCACCCTCGCACGGATCGCGCAGGACGTCTGTGCTATTCCAGCCTCGTCGGTCCTGTGCAAACATTTGTTTTCAGCTGGTGCAGAGATTGCCACGGACCGCCGGTCACGTTTGGGTGCCGAAAAATGTGAAGAACTTCAAATCCTCAAGTTTGCGTGGCAAAACTTGATTGTTGATCACGCGGACATCAATTCGAAGGAGATAACGGACGTCTATTTGCAGGAGTACAAGGAGTTGTGCAAGCTCGACGAAGAGTTCACAGCTGATGTAGATCTTACCACAAGTAGTGACATTGAGGAGTAGTACTGTAGTCCTTTGTATGTCGGTCTTGACTGGTCTTAATCGGTCTTGTACGGTCTTTACAAATTCTAGCATGTGCTGTAACCGAGACCGAAACTGACGAAGACCAAAGAGTTCGGTCTTTGTCGGTCCGGTCCTGTTTGGTTAAGGTTCGGTAAGGTCCCGGTCTTTTGCTGGTCTTGAGACCGGACCTTCAAACACTATGCACCAGGCAAGCTCACAATGGGCGGGCCACAAGGAGGGGTCTGTCCAATCCATTGTGTAACATTCAATTGTGCCTAGAATGATAGGATCGCCTAGGTCGAGGTGATCTTCTACTTCGAATTGTACGATCTCCGCACAATACTGCAGGTGCGGAACACGGTGAAAAGGGTTGGGAGCTATCTTGTTGAGACTGTATAGAAGTTCGAGAACTGGAGCCATTGGAAGGGGTCGAAGGAGGTGTAGGTGGTGTTTGGAATAGAGGTGGTACAGGTAGGACAGGAGTCGAAGGGACTTCTGTGATTGTAGAGGAAGCTGGAGCTAGGAGGTGATGAAGGATGAGGACATCGTCCTGATGCAGGCTATCTGCAAGTCCTAGAGATCGAAGGGTCTCAAGGATCGGTCCGAGGTCAAGTGGTTGCTCGTCATTAGGTACGACGGGAGGTATAACTGGTTCTGTTTCTGCGGCGGCTCCATCCCAAGGGATTTCAACTACAGGCCACTCAGTAAGATGGCTATATGGAGTACGTTCCCAGCCGGATTGATCGTTCTGATCAAAAGTCTCAGTAGTTTCTACGGCTACTGGAGAAGGAGGTCTCGGAGCTGAGCTATCAGTTCCGGAAGTGAGAGGCTAGGTAGTACTGACTCTGATGAGGCCGGTGGAGGGATGAGGAGTGAGTCGTCGTCGACAGGTTGGTCTGTAACTGTTGCTGAGGCCAGCCCATAGCTACCATCGGGCTAGCCCATCCATTGGGTGTCAGGGGTCCATTTTTGCTCTATTTTTGCTCCATTTTTTCTCCATTTGTTGATAACTTTAGCATCATAAACAAGCTGATAGCTATCAATGGGGCTATTCCTATATCCAATTGCGCTGGCCCATCCATTAGGGGTCAATTTTTATTCCATTTACTCATTATTTTGACAATTTTGTAGCATAACAAATTGTGCCTGGCTGCAGAAATCATTATGAAATTTGAGCAACTGCCTTAGAAGAGCCAGATAAATATTTATTTGTATCATTGTACTGAAAATAGCTATATAATTAATTGTAATAATACAAAACCAAAATAGAAAACTAAACTTTCTGAAAACATGAGTATAGATAATAGAAATTTTTAGCAAGCTGCTTAGCAAGAGTAGTCATCTGGAACACAAGCAATTATGTAATTAATGCTACTGGCTGAATGCAATACATAGAAACCCTAGCATTGGAAAATAGCTTACAAAGAAAAATAGCCTAATCCAGCAACAAACATTGTTTACATTATCATAGGGCTAGCCCAAAGATACTCATGGGCTAGCCCAGTAATAAAGATTCATATTGTGGGCTATCCCAGAGATGTTGATGGGCTAACCCAGCAACAAATATTTAAAGCATTGGCTATTCCAAAGATGTTCATGGGCTAGCCTAGCAACAAATGTTTATGTAGCTGTGACATGGAGTGTCAATGCTTCAGTGTCACTGGACCTTCGTGAGTCGGGTTGCTGTCGTGGGAGGATAGGAGAGTCGAGTGTATTATGAGATCTCGACTACTAACAAGTGTCTACTTGTGAATGGGAACTGAGAGTGATGTCGAGGTTCTCTACACGAATCTGAATGCTAGATTCGCTGGTGTGTGTGGGAAGGTCGGTCTGGGGCCGACTGCGCCGAGTCTGCGCGAACTGACGAACGCGTGGGGGGAGGTCGGCGAGTGCGACAGAAAGTGCAGAACGATGGGATTCTGCGACGACAAGCAGACCGAACCTTCGGAGCGCAGGTGAGTCCGAATCATGCAAAAGGAAGATGTGGGATGAGGAGGAGGAGGCAAAACGAAAGGGGCACGACAGGACCAAATCAGAGTGCAACTCACAACCCGGGCCCATGGGAGACTGTGACCGGGACACACACCCAGAGTTGCCAGAAAAGATTGAGATTGCACAGCGTACCAAGAAAAGCCAATCAGAGAGTACGTGTGGCGGAGAGTCGGGGGACAGAAAGATTGTAACGTTTGACAAAATCCGACATGACATTATCTATGTGAAGAAAGCGAGCGACATTAGACAAAGAAGAAATGAAGAGCGGCAAAACGGTCTCTATGCGACGCCAATATTCCAAAAAGGCCCGGGACGACCAATGCCCTTGAATCACTATGACGTCGGGGTTAACGCCTTGGAGGAGCAGCTCCGTGGTGCCCCCAATACAGAAGGCGTGTCCGGGCATCGAAGGGAAACCGAAGGAGACCCAAACCTCATTGCAACGCGCGATAAAACCCAGCTTGGTGAGAGGGACCCAGCCGGAGGGAGAATTGTAGGCGAATAGCGGGGCGACCGCTGGGAGGCCGGAGTTGATGCGCTCGTGCTGAAGGAGGGCTGCGAGGGGGTCCGTCTGGTGAGTGCGCGCCGTAATGGAAATGAGCGCACCCTTCTCCCGAGCGGTCTTAGTCCAAGGGATGAAAAAGGAAGAGTAGTCACAGCCGTTGGCATCGAGGGCGGAACTGAGGAGAGAGAGGGCCTCGATGGTAACAGGAGGACGTTTGGCCCTGCGCGAAGACGCGGGGACCAGCTTGGCGAAACCCCGCCGAACTGACTTGAGCATGTCATCGCTGTGCCATGTGGCGCTGTTACGCGAAGCGTTTTATCGTATCGTCGAGGATCTCACTAAGAGTCACGTCGAGACGAATACAAGGGGAGAGTCTCTCTACCTTAAGTGATCACACTAAGGGCTCGAGGTAGTTTAGAATACTAACGCTGATATTGCGTAGATCTAACTAGAGAACAACACCATCGTGCTACAGGTATTTAAGCAAGGAGTGCAAGGCACGGACCAAGCGGTGTAGGTAGCAGTGAAAGGAAGGAAGACATAACAGGAAAAAGAAGATAACGAGATAAGGAAAGATAGCAAGATAGAGAGATAACTAAGATACAAGATAACAAGATAGAGAAATAGAAGGGATGGAGCGATAAGAGTAGACTACTCGTCATAGTGAGGATGGGAAAGAAGGATAGAAGAGTCCGATCGAAGTGACATAGACAAGGGGAAAGGAATGAAACGAAACGACAAACGACGTAGTCGAAAACCTACTGGAACAACTGTAACAGGCGCCATTGACGGTGTGCCAAAAATGTAGGCCGGCCAGCCAGTTGTTCAGTGTCTTGTCCGAGACGGTACCGGCATGAGAGGCGGCAAAGATAGCCAGCAGTGCAGAAGAGGCAGGCATGGGTCGGATTCGGGGATACACGCCGTGTCACAAAATTGAGAGAAGCGCAGGAGACTGGCACCATAGTTGCTGCGAGTGTCGGGGTCCAAGGACAGGGTCATGAGTTGAAAGAGTTTGAAGACGGCGGGGTCAGGGAATGTGGCTTCAAGCTCCTGTTGCCAAGCGAGACCCGAAGGAGTGGTCCACAACAACAACCGATCACCTGCCAGGACGTGTGGGCGGAAAGGAGATAGGTCAATGCGAGAAGAAGCCCTGGGAGGTTTGGGGCGTCGGGAATGTGCAGGGTGTAGAGAAGTCGCAACAGCGACACGCATGGGATCAGGTCCAGGGGCATCCTGGGCCCAAAATTGGGTGGCAGCAGCCCGAGTATCGACACTGGCCATGAGCACATTGTATGCCCGAACGGCCTCAAGATTCCCTGACGATCCAGTCATGTAGGTCAAGCGGGATGGAGGGGGAAGGCGAGAGGCGAAGGGAGGTGTCTGGATAAATACCTCTGGAAATGGGATCCGCCAGATTGAACTCCGACGTGACGTAGATGAGTGTGATAGAAAGATCAAGGGAACCCAAGATCTCTTGTGCACGTCGGATGCACGCGTTCACCATGTGGTTCCGACTTCTCCCTTTCCGGAAGGCGTGGATGACTCCCTCATTGTCACTCCTGATGAGGATGGTCCGTGTTGTGGATGGAAAGGAGGTGCGCAAATCGAATGGCCATCTCAATGGCAATGGCTTCCAGCCAACCAATGTCACGGCCTTCGCCGGGTTCGCCACGCCAGTCGGGAGAAGTGCACCAGGCCTCCCAGTGACCATTCCAGAGCAGACCGACACCATGACCCGAGGAGGCGTCAACCCAGATGTCATAGTCACGCATGGGCGGGCGCGGGAAGAGCAAACAAGGTGAGGGTGGTCCCTGAAGAACCGCGAGCCACCACTTGAGATCCGTGATGACCGAGCGGGGCATATAACGCCGAGAGAATTGGGTCGGGAAGGACGCCAACCAGGAGTACAAAGCCGCAAGGTATGACTGACCCACAGGGAAAACAAAGGTGCAGTGTTGCAGATACCCTGCCACCTGCTCCCCTTCATCCTTGGGGACCTGGGTTGCCATATAGGTGGCAAGAAAGGCAGATAGACGAACAACATATTTGCGCTGTTTGCTGGCCGTGAGAGTGACACTCCAGCGAGGAATATCCCAAAGAAAACCAAGGTACTCGAGAGTATCACGGAAAGGCTGGCCTTTCTCCACGTGCCAAGGAACGCCGAGGGGAGCGATCATGTCCTTCATGCACGTGAGGTCGTAGTCGTAGCGGTACACTTCCTGATCAGAGATTGCGAGGAATTCACCTGAGGCAGAAGGAAAGCGAAATACCGCGATGTCATCGACCCATTTTTTGGCCGGACCGACACCAAGAAACTTCCAAATTTTGAGCGTGGCGCCTGCGACCTCACCCTGAAGGCCAGCCGCCGAGGCAATCCCAAAAGGGACGTCATGATCAAGATAGAAGGAGCCATTGAAGTACACCACAGTGTATCGCTTGTGATCCGGCGAGGTGGGGATGGTACGATAGGCCGCCTCAATATCCAAGCAGGCTGCCTGAGCGCCAGGGGGGGCAGATCGAATCTGAAAGATAGTGAGACATGGAGATACAAAGTTCGTCCAGACCAACGTGTCTTCTAGCATACTGCAAGGGCACGCGAAGACGTCCGCATGGACCAGAGCGAAAGAATGAGGGTCGAATGACCTACAATCTCAGCAAGTTCATCTGCCGTCCCCCATTTGGTAGGGTAATCATCGGCATCTATCTCATCGTTGACGGAGTACCCGAGGCTGCCTTGAAAGGATAGGTGGCGGCAGACACGAAATTTGTCTGGTGCACCATCAATGCCGGGTTTGACTGCTACTTGCAGCGGGGATGAGCGAAAGGGACCAATTTTAGATTCTAGTTGGTGACGGGTGAAGGGGCCGGAAAAGCGTCTGACAGCGAGTTCTCCCTGAATATACTCAGCAATAATTGATTGATATTGATACGCGCCCGGCAGATTGTCTGGAGTGTATGATACGGTGAGTGGTCGAAAGTGACTAAGGCAAAAACCATGACGAAGTTTGAAAGGAAGCTCGGGGAATTCGTGCAAGATATTAGCCCTTTCTAAGAAGGCATGGAAGGCATCAGCTGAGTATGGCGTGACTATGCGTGTAAAGTCCGTGTCAAGATCGTACAGAGTGGAAGCGATGGCAAGATTATCAAGGTACAGATGCGTGAATAGTGGTACAGGAGGGGGTGCGAGTGACGTCCAAAAAGAGTATGAGTGTACGTCATCAGAGACACAAGCGAGAGAGGGCGGCATGAGCGGATTCACCGCAGAAAGTGCAGAGATGTTGTGTGGCAGCGTGAGAGTGTTTGCAGGGCCGTTTGGCACTGTTGAGGTTGAAGAGAGCGCAGATGGGGTTGCCACCGGAACGGTGCATGAGTTGTCCTCCTGCGTATTTGGCAAAAGTCGGTTGGCCTTTCGCCGTAGTCTCTTCCTTGCAGTGCGAGAAACGGTGTCCGGTGCACTGGCAGATGAGGCACTGCATGGGATCGGACTTGGACTTCCCATTGGGGGAGGTGGAGTCACGAAAGGACTCGTCGCGAGGACGCTTCGCACCTTTGCAAGCAGAGTCGTATGGTTCGTAACGATGAGATGAAAGCGATTTGCTAGAGTTGTCATGCAGAGACATCTGATGGAATTGCGCTGAGGCAACCTCCGTTTTGGTCGACTGGATAAAGAATGCGTGAGAAAAAAAGAGTGACACGCGGGAGGAGCAGAAACTAGCCTGCAAACGCAGCTGCCAGTTGAATGGATCGTGCGTGAAAGGACGCACAGCATAAAGGGTGCGATAGTTCATGTCGAACTGGAGAATGGCCCTGAAATTGGAGCGCATGGCTTCATCCTTCGAGAGAGTGGAGTAATGCCACAGCCAGCGCTCATAAGCGATCGGTTCGGCGATGTCTTTGAGCCAGAGAAGGTAGCGCTGCCAGGCCTCATGCCAGGTGAACGCGTCGAGGTCCTCTTCAGCGGCGAAGATGGAAAGGTCGAGGAGATGGTGCGTGACACCACCGATGATGGATTTCACCTTTTTGAGAGTGAGAGCAGTGCGATGCAAACACTTTGTGGAATCATCCGTGAAGAGAGTGAGAGGGAGATATTGGCCAGCTTTGGCCAGGTCTAGGATGGTAGGGTGAATTCCCAAGCCATGGGTACTGTCCAGAGCACTGGTCATCGGGACCTCCGATTGGATGGAAAAGAGACCGGCGGGAACAGTAGAGGCGGGAGAGTGAAGGGAACGTAAGCCCTCAAAAGCCTTATCAGCCGCGCTTTTAGAACTCGGCGACATGTTAGCGTAGGCGGATAACCAATGCTGGGTGAGCGATGGTCCGGGCGAGGGGGGTCGCGGGTTGCCCGATGCTCCTGCCATAGTTATGAGAACGGGAGGGAGCAAAGGATTTGGCGGGATTGGAGGCGCGGTGGAAGGGTTCGTCGATGGAACGGAGGTGATTGATGGGCATGGTAGGAACAACGGGGACGGTGCTCGGAACGGACAAAGATGTCACCGCGCCAGTGGCAGGGGCGGAGGGGATGGGAGTAGGATTGGACATTTTGAGGTTGGGAGGGAGAGAGAGCAAGCGAAAAAGAGCGAGAGAGAGACTGAGGTGGGCGAAGGAGAAAGAAAAGAGGACGAGGAAGATGGTGCGCATCCCAACCTTTTAACATGGCTTGGACGATGGCGGAAGAGCTAGGAGAGAAGCACATTGGTCGGCCGATGTGTGGACCATGTGGAGGCTTCAGGCGCAACCGGCACGAAGGCCCGGTTCTGACACCTCGTTCACTAGCTCACGTGGTTGTGCAGAACATCCATTAAGGTACAAGGTGTCACCTGTCAATATTTTGTCTGTAGCTAGACATGAAGTGTCAATACTACACTCTGTAGCTGTGACATGACATGTCAATATAGCTATGACATGAAGTGTCAATGCTACAGTGTCTCATTGGATTAAGATACAAGGTGTGACCGCTTCATTAGGTGATTATGTAATCAGCTCCATCCAGTCATAATATTATTATAACATTATTTACCTGTCAATGCTTTTATAGCACTGACATAAATGATGTCATAGCTAAAATGTCACTGGAAATTAAGGTACAGACATTTAATATTGCTTAATAATCAAAAAAGTGCCACATCATGATTCTCAAAACCAATGTTTTGCGGAACATTTGCTTATATCTCATCCAAATGGTATCATATTGCTTAAAAAATGGCACCAATAGGATCATGAGAAGTAGAGCTACAACTTTGATTATGACACCAAAAAGGAAATATGAGTTTCCTTTTTGGGTATTACCTTCGGACAAACATAGTACATGTCAAATGATAGGCTAGCCCATGCTTTCAATATTTGTTGCTGGGTTAGCCCATGAACATTTTTGGGATAGCCCATGCTTTAAACATTTGTTGCTGGGCTAGCTCCATGATGAATATCTTTGGAATAGCCAATGCTTTAAATATTTGTTGCTGGGTTAGCCCATCAACATCTCTGGGATAGCCTACAATATGAATCTTTATTACTGGGCTAGCCCATGAGTATCTTTGGAATAGTCCACAATGTGAATATTTATTGCTGGGCTAGCCCATCAACATCTCTGGGATAGCCCACAATATGAATCTTTATTACTGGGCTAGCCCATGAGTATCTCATGGGCTAGCCCTATGATAATGTAAACAATGTTTGTTGCTGGAATATTAATTCCAGAGCCCAATATGACATCACTATATATTTCTAACAGTGATTGTACCATTGATGACATAAAACAGGAGAGATACCAGAAATGGACGGATCTACACAATCATTATTGTACTCAAACTTGAGCAGCATGGCTAGAAAGGAGATATAACCAATGGAGAATATGCACAGATGCATGGTTCCTCCTTCAAGAAGAATCTGCGGAGTATAGGAGACATAACAAAGAAGAAGAGGAACCCCTTCCTGGAGAAGAGAGATATAGTGATCCATTAGAGGATGATGAGGAAACAGATATGGAAACAGAGACACCATCCTCGAGTCATGAGGATGAGACATAGGCTGATGCAGACTTTATGTCGCATCAAGGAAACAATGTCTGGGATGTTGTTGCAGCTATAGAACATGAAGATCTTACTCATTTCTTTTTTCTGTGCCCATATCTGTGTTCTGATCCTTTTGAACTGATCCTATATTTGTAGATTCACAATGGCTCAAGTCGTTCCATCAAATTTCATCATCAACAAAGACCACGTCGCTCGTATTCCCATCCTTGTCAGTGCTTCGAACTATACCAAATGGGCTCTTGCCCTTTGAGGACCTTTGTCTATGCTTGGTGGCTGGAGTTTAGTCAAAGAAACCATTATACGTGCAGCATGCACAAATGTGGATGGACGAAGCAAGTGGGAACTAATTGATAACAAGATTCTTGGTTTCCTTGCTACAACTCTTTTCCCAGAACTCCAACATCAGGTTGTCTAGGAGTATGTTCCAGTTGGAACTGTAAACCATCCATCTCTTGCAGCCACACTCTGGACAAAAATGGAAGCCTTGTTCAGGAAATGAGGCATTCTTGGACAGTTCATGATATTTTCTAATCTCTTTGAGTTCAAGTACACACCAACAAAGTCTCTGAAGGACTTTCTACGATCACCTCCCTCTTCACACAGTTAGAAGTGTCTGGACTCACCATTCCTCCTCATCTTAAAGCGATGATACTTCTTTCCTGTCTTCCTTCGACATTTGACCAGATAATTTCTCACATCATATAGACTGTGGAGCAAGCAGACTTCACTGTAGACACAATGCTTCCTCGCATCTCCAAAGAAGTCAACACTCTTTGATCTTGTCTCACTACACGTTCTCTTGCTCATTGTATCTCTGGTCCCTCTTCTTCTTCCCCTCCTGTGATTGTCAATTGCACCTTGACTCTTAGACATGGACCTGGTCCATAACATCCCTGGAATTCGAACAATAATCAAAACCAGAGTAACCCTCCTGGGAATTGAAACCAAATGGTTACCAAAATCCCCATTTCCCTACACAGCCTGGTGCTGGTAGAAGAGGAGATAGTCGAGGTAATGGACATGGTCAAGGAGGATCTAACTCTGCTTTCGCTAGATGCGGAAATATTGTTTTAAAGTCCGGTCCAGTCCGGTTTTTTGCCTAATTTGGGGAAGACTGAGACTGAACCGGTCCTGGGAATTTCCTGATATGGAAAAAACCAGACTAAGACCGATAAAAACCAAAACAAATGGTCTTTTACGGTCTTTTCATCAGTCCAGACCGGTCTGAGACCAGTTTCTCTATGCCTGAAACATAGAATGCATTCTTAGCTTCCTGCCCATATTTTTTTTATGTCAATCGGTTCACACACGATTGAGATATGATTATTTCAATATGACATGCTATTATCGAGATTATTGAGTGTAGAAACCCATTTCTAGAGATGGCTGTATGGAATATAGCCGAGGTCCCTATCGTTAATCTCCGCTATTAATGACGTCATTCCGTCCATAAACAGTAATGATACACCCAATTCTGAGTTGAATGTCATTTTGGAGGAGGGATTTACAGAAAATATCATGACTTGGTCAAATAAAATTTTAAAAATAGGCAAAAATTACGGTAAATACCCTGATATAGTGCCAAATAGGGGGTATTATCGGTCTTGCCAAAAGACCAGTCTTAACCAGTTTTTCATCGGTTTTTCAATTTTCCCAAAATCAAAAGACCAAGACTGATCAAAATGAAAATCTGGAAAGACTGGACCAATCAGGACCAGTTCCAATCGGTTCGGTTCGGTTAAAAACCGGGTTTTCATTGGTCTTAGGACTGGACTTTTGAACACTACGTGGAAAGCACCAATCAGAGAACTATCAAAAGAGACATGAGAGGAAGAATGCTAAAGGAAAAGAACAAGCTCACACTATAGATGGTTTCGCCAACATGGTAAATGTTGATGACCAGTCCATGATCATAGATTTACCAGATGCTGATGCAACTTCAGGAACAGGATTCCAAAGCACTTTCCACCGTTTACAACGAGTATGACAAGTCTAACAATGACTTCCTTGTGAGATCTGAAGATGAAGAAGATATGTCTACTGTAGCCGTTGCCAGATGGTTTCCATCCAAGAATCTACAAGTAGCACAATCTTCTCTCATGGAGGCTCACTTAGCTGATGCTACATATCAGGATGACGGCTTCCACACTAGACCCAGTCGGTCTACTTCCAGTCTTATACCTTGAAGAATCAATTCTTATGAGAGACAGCAAGTAGACTTTGAATCTGGTCAATACCAGATTTCTGCTAGGAGACAAGAGGAGATGTTTATCTATAAGCGAGAGAGCTACTATGGAGATACTCGGAGATATGCGAATGGTACCTGGAAACATGGTTTAGATTCCAGAGATTTCATTACTCGCTCTCCTTACAAACCTGAGTACTATGACAACTGGGGAGATCATGATTGTAGTAGCTATGATAATGACGACTACCGCCGTGACTGCTACTCAGTGGGATCTAGTTCTCATTCATTTTCCCATTCAACAGAGTTTCTCAAGGATCATTGGATGATTGATTCTGGTTGCTCTGATCACATTACCCCATATGAATCTGACTTTACAGTTTTGGGAGATGATACCAAATATGCACATATTGCTAGGCAAGAGCAGGGGTAACCCCTGGGTACTGAGGCTCATACCCCTACCCCTACCCCTCGAGGGTATGTACCCTTCAGAAGGGTCAGAGGTATACCCCTCAACTAAAATATACTTATGTGTTCAAATATGGTTATTAGACAATTGTAGTGATGACAAGTCTGACATGAAATGACCAGAGTGGGAATTTAATAGCCCCTGAGTACCCCTGGTACCCTTGGAGAGTACAAGAGTTTTGAGATCTGTACCCCTACCCCAACCCTTATCGTACCCTCACCCTGACCCCTGGGGGTTACCCATACCCCTGCTCTAGCCTACATATTGCTGATGGTAATTCTATAAATGATCGGACCTGGGATTGTCCTCCTTAAATCATTGGAACACAAGGAACCTCTCACCTTGACTGGTGTTTGGTTTTCTCCCAATGCATCCTGTCGATTATTATTGACAAATCAACTGGCACTTCAGGGTTATCGAACCACAATTGGCAAGACGACTGAGGTCTCTGACAAGCAAGGACACCTTGTGATCCGGGCTTCTGCCTCATCCCCTGGCGATATTTTGCACTGGTTTCGGACGACCTCGTTCACCCCATCTGCCGCAGATGTACACACCTTACAAGATGTTTCTTCCTTCGAACTCTGGCATCAACATTTCGGACATAGTTCCGACAACGCTCTTTAACATGCTTCGACGCATACCAAAGGAGTTCCGAAACTCATACCTTTGGACTCTGCCCACCCTTGCCATGGTTGTCAACTTGGTAAATCCCATGAGTGTCCTCTTGGACCTTCTGAGAAATGCTCTTCCCATGTCCTTGGTTTGGTTCACACAGATCTCATCAAGCTTCCTACTGAATCTCATGTCCGCAACAAGTAGATTCTCACTTTCATTGATGACTGTAGTGCTTTTGCTTTCCTTGTGTTTCTTTGACGCAAGAGTGACACTGCTTCTCACTTCTGTGACTTGGTTCTCTATACAGAAACTCTTACTGGTTTTCCTGTTACCTCTGTCTGTTCTGACCATGGGGGAGAATATCTTGGACAAGATCTTTTATTGTTCTTCATGTCCAAAGGTATCTCTCGCCAATATTCTGTTCTGCACTTGCCACAACAGAATGGTCGAGCAGAGAGATTCAATAGAACCATCATGGAAAAGGCTCAAGCAATTCTCTTGAATGCATATCTGCCAAATTCCTTTTGGCAAGATGCAGCAGAATGTGCACTACACTTATACAATAAACAACCCATGTGTCATTATGGTTGGAAGACTCCATCTGAGATTTTTATTGGGACTAAACCTGATGTTTCTTACTTCCAAGTCTTCGGATGTAAAGCATATGTCTTCATACCAAAGGAGCAACAAGTAAACAAGCTTGCACCAAAGGCAGATGAAATGGTATTTTTTGGTTACGAACAAGGCTCCAAAGCTTATTGCTTCTGGTGTCCTTCTCGTCGACGTGTTTTCATTTCCTCCATAGCCACCTTTGATGAAGTTACTTTTCCTTATTGCTCAAAGAAACTAATATCTATAGATGAACTTTCCGCTATTCCTAACTCTTCCGAGTCCCTCATTCTGGAAGAAGAAGCCACTCTACCTGGAGACAATGGAAATGGTCCTACAAAACAGATCATACACTTCCAATGACCAGAATTTCCACCACATATTCCACCACCATTACCGATTGAATCTAGAGATTCATTGAGACCATCACCTCAATTCTCTCCATCTATGTTTAATCCCAAAGAGACTTGGGATTACAGTCATCTTCAGGAAGATACACCACCAGCACCTCATACTTGGAGCTTTGGTGATGAAATACCTGATGACAAATTACCAGTGTCACCTCACATCCTACTGGTCTTCAACCAGGAACTCATCCTTGGCTTGCACCACGCAGGACTGGATTCGAAACTATACCTGAATTCCGAATGAGACCTCATCAACATCGTCCTACTCAGGTGATTAGAGAGGAACCTCGAACTCGAGTCAGAACTTCTAGCCAGTTACCCATAAGACATATTCAACCAGATAATGTCTATGGAGAAAAAACACTGCTTGAAATAGAGTGAGGTCTTTTACATAAGACTCCAATAGAAACAATTCAGGAGGAGTTATCTCCTATGCCTGAAGATTGTGACCTTTCTCCACTCACTCCGAGTATGGACTTAACTCCAGTTCCAGAGGATAGGAGCCCAACGAATCTTCAAGATATGCAGATGGATGATCTATATATAGATCCACCTGCACAACCATTTAGTTCAAAATGGGTTGGTCATTATATGTTTGTAGCAGCAGCTGTCGGCACTACTCCGGTTCATTACCGAGATGTCAAGAAATTGACACCCAGCGAACAGAAAAAATGTCAGAAATCAATGGAAGAAGAGATGAAGTCTCTTCATGACCGTAAAGTTTGGGAACTTGTGAACTTACCTCCAGATAGGAAACCCATCACAGGGAGATGGATCTTTGCAACAAAGAGCAATGGTCGTAAAAAGGCTCAATTTGTCGCAAAAGGCTTTACTCAAATCCATGGAATAGATTTTGAAGAAACTTTTTCCCCAGTAGCCCATTTCGAAACAGTTCGCCTACTTCTAGCCCTCGCAGCACTAGAAGACTAGGAGATTAAAGCTCTCGATGTTAAGACAGCTTTTCTCTTTGGAGAACTTGACGACAATGTATACATGACTCAACCAGAAGGTTTCATCAAGAAAGGCAAAGAAAACAAAGTTTGTCACCTTCAAAAGGCTATCTATGGCCTCAAGCAAGCCGCTATTAAATGGAACAAGGCTTTGCACAAATCCCTCGAGAAAATGTGATTCAAATGCACGATCTCAGATCTAGGCATTTATGTCAAATATATCGGCAAGGACAAGATTGTTTTCATTGTATATGTTGACGATGCTCTTTTTATGGGTAGTAACTTGAAGCTACTCCTCGAGCATATTGATGTCTTTGTACATCAATGGGAATCTTGCATTCTAGGCAATGCTTCAGAATATCTAGACATGCACATTACCAGAGATTGTAAGAAACAAACTCTGAAACTTGACCAAATTACCTATGCTGAGAAAGTTGTAAAAAAATTCCAGCTAGAAAATGCAAACATGCTAGAACACCATTACCTTCCGGATATATTCTGAGTCCTAACGAGCAGAAAGAAGATTCATCTCATTGATCTTGATATCAATCGGTGATCAGATCTTTTCTTTATATCATGCTGGGCACACGACCAGATCTTGCTTATGCTGTAATCAAGATGTCACAGTTCTCTGCAAATCCTACCGAGAATCATCTCAATCGAGCACTTTACATTGTTTGATACCTTGCCTATAACCAGAATGTGTCAATCACATTCAATGGACTAGCACGTGACTCAGGATTCACAGCCTATTGTGATACTGATTGGGCCGGTGACCAAGAAACTAGACGATCTACGACTGGCTATTGTATCTTCCTTGCAGACACTATCGTTTCCTGGAGTTCAAGACGTCAGAAAGTAGTGGCTCTTTCTTCCACAGAAGCCGAGTACATTGCCATGACTGAAGTTGCGAAGCAGATAGAATGGCTTTGAAATCTCTTTGGAGAGATAGGTCATGAGATACAACATCTGATACCACTTAACTGTGATAATCAGGGTGCTATGTTCCTCACCTCGAACCCTGCTCAAGAAGGACAATCAAAACACATCACAATTTGATACCACTATATCCAAGATGCAGTACAAGAGTTCAAAACCATTGATCTCTTCTATGTTCCTACCAATGATCAAAAAGCTGATATCTTTACAAAGAATCTATCTTTTGATAAGTTTTGCACAGGCTGTCTACACCTTGGTCTTACCGGCTATTCTGCCAAGTCATAATGCTTCCCATCAGCTCAATGAGGAGGAATGTTGAATTGGTAGTATTCATTTTACTTTATTACTTCCGATTCTAGACTGGTCCATTCTAGACCGAGTCTCTTTCTTATCTATCATTATCTCTGATTAGATAGAAGCAGTTATTGCCATTGGCTTGACTCAGCTGTTGATAAGAGAATAATGCTATTGGCTGTTACTAAGCCTCTTATCTCTGCTGACTAATGTCTTATACATCATGATGACTGATCATGTAGAGTTACTTATGCTATTGGTTAGAACTTCTTACATGATCATCTAGAATGTTCTTCAAACATTCCTTTCTACAATATGTACAAACACCTATTGTAGTATATAAGGGCTTGACCTATGCCCTGAATAAAAAGGTTGCTTTCACACTCAATCAGTGATTGAAACCTTGTCTTAGCTCACACTTCGACTCATGCATTCCTAGTCAGTTTTCTACTAGAGCCTCAATCTCTTTCCTCTCTACGAGATACCTCGGTCTGTGCATTAGATATCCACATAGGATTTCTAAACACAGTCCTCTACCTCCTTGATTGAGCCGGCATCATGGTCAAGACAGATCATTTCACCGTCGACAACGCTGAGAACAACACCATGATGATGAAGCATCTCAAAATACTCCTCGCTGCACGTGAGCTGCCACTCGAGTTCAATGCCACCGATAGGCACATTATGTGCTTTCCACACATCATCAGCATATGCGTACAACATGTCATCCAAGATTTCTCAGCACCTGACCTCATGGCATTAGTGGAGACTTGGGTGGATTGTTTTGATGATGATTCTGTGGACAAGGCTTCATATCTCAATGCCGTGAAAAAGAATCCACTTGCACTTGGATGTGACATTGTTCACATCATATGTGTGTCAAGTATTTGACATGATGAATTCACGAAGACTATCGTGATGGGGAACCTGCAAAAGTGGTTTAAAGGCCCAACTAATAAAATCGTTGACATTCCCAAGATGCAGCTCCTTCGTGACGTCAAGACTTGGTGGAACTCCACCTTTTATATGATGAATCACCTTCGTGCCTTGAAGTTAGCGGTCAATTTATTCCTGTCGCTGCTGACTCAGAAGGATATTGCAAAACACCAAATGAACAACATGGAGTGGTTCGTGCTCAGAGACTACGAAACAATTCTCAATGTAAGTGATACCACATTGTCAGACTTCAAGCCCTGATGGACGTTGTACCAAGGTACCTCACTGTGTCCAACAGCGTGTGTCATCAGAATTGCAACCTGCCCTGGGCCGCGCTGTGCCGTCTTTCGAGTTGTTCATGTCCGCCTGAGAGAAGCTTGCGGAGAACAACAAACACATTACACATTCCATCAACATTGGCCTTCACTAGGCTAATATCTATTATAATCGGATGGATAACACAACAGCATATGTTGTGGCAATATGTGAGTCCGGACTTAGCATCGCTCTGAATACTCACTGGCAATCTGCTGATGTTTTCTTAATTTAGTTGTGGATCTGACAATTCGGTTCAGCTGGATCGAACATCACTGGGATTGAGAATGGATTTCTCGTGCCGAGAAAGATGTGCTCAATTTGGTGAGTCGAGCGCAGTCCTACTTGATTTGATTAAATAAATTCCTTGTAGATGAATACAAATTGTGAGGCAAAGGTTCCGCCATCCGTGGAGACTCAGCGTTTGACTCACTTGATATACTTGCTGAGCATTATGGACTTGAGGATATGAGGGTTTCTTCGATCCGAAGAGAGCCCCACACCGTTAAGGAAGAATTTCAACTATATATCGAGAGAGACCTTGATGACGAGTCATCAGATCCGCTGACATTCTGGGAGGTATGTCACCCTGTTCTGGCAACATTCACTATTCACACGTACAAACCAGTTAAAACAAAAACAATTTCCAATCCTATTTGCAATTGTGATGGACTACCTTCCCATCCAGGCAGGTAAGAGTGTAGACAAGCTAATATGTTAAGAGTGTGTACTAAGATATAGATGTTTATTGAGTACACATTAAATGATGCATCTCATCGATAAATACATTTGTGTTACGGCTGGCCTTGGATAAGGTCGGATGTAGACTCGAGGGACGAAGGACTAAGACTAATGAGGAGTCGTTGTGTTCATATCAAACGACAGGACTATGAGAGCGACTAAGGGCACTGAGAGGAAGGCACACACTTAGGAGACGAAGGGACTAAGGGGACTAAGAGGGGGCTGAGAGAATTGAGTGATATTTCGAGTAGCTCTAGCTTAGGGTTTTACAAACAAGAGAAGAAGTCCTTAAGTATTAGTGGATGGAAGGCAATGGAATCACATGGAAGATGTGTGTCATCCGCAGTATAGATGAGTCAGAAGCTGCAGATGGCTGTGAGTACATAGTAAGCAAGGGAAGATAAGAGATAAGCGATAGGACTTGGAGATAAAGAAAGTAGTGTCATCTAGGGTGTGGAAAGAAGAGAAACTCATTAAGACGATCTAGAGTCTAAAGAGTAGACGACAGTGAGATGAAAGGCATAGTGAGAAGCGAGGAGGTAGAGACAGAGGGAAAAGAGAGGGGTCGATCATAACAATTTGTGTACATGTATATTGCTAGTATTTACAAATGGTGAACTGATGTTGATGTTTTAGCATGTCATACAAATGCACGTGAGTATATCAGATTGAGGATGATGGAGGCCATGCAGTTCCCGAAATACAAATGCATGTACTGCCAGTGTGTTCCCTCTAAGTTCCCAATAGTGATGTTGGAGAAATGTTGCAATTAGTGTTTTGAAGTCCAGTCTAGGACTGGAAACAGACTGCAACTGGACCAAATTTACATTGGTTGCAACCGGACTGCAATTGCTTGACCGGCTGAAACTTCCATCAGTCCAGTTGTCCGGATTTTCAAATGAGCTGGCCTACTAAGTGAAAGACAAACTGGTAGTAAGAAGAAACAATCATAGAGGAATCTAAAAAGTGTGAAAAAGTGGTGATATGAACCTAGAGATATACAAGTCACTTACAGCTTATGCAGCCCTGAAGGCATGGCACCTGATATGTCTCTTGATCCTCACCACCATCCCCCCCAGAGGGAACTTCCTCATTGCCCATTGTCGCTCTCCACATCAATGCCTCCTGGACTCACCTTGTGCAGTGCTCTTCTCTGATGTTGGCAGGAGGTTCCACTCCTTTCCCAAGGGGACTCTTGCCCTTTGCTACACCCTACCATTGGTCCTTGTTTTTGTTGCCCGCCACTTGTAGGAGCCCACCCACACACCTGGTGATGAACAGTTAAGGCTGGGCCTCATCAAGATACATTTTTTGATATACCATCCATCTCCTTAGCATGTCTAAAAGGCAGCACCGAGGCTACCAAGTGGGTGGTCTCTGTCTTCCACAAGGCCCATCTTTCCCCTCTGCCCTGGACCCCAAGACTCGGAGAGCTCTATGTAGCCAGACATCCGCTAACTTGAAGGCACGTGCTGGAGAGGAGAATTGGTCGAATTTGATTGTGATCAACACAGTTAACAGCATGATCAACTCGCTTCAAGACAAGCTTGCAGTCAGTCTACAGGACCCTGCCCTAGCTGTTGTGATAGAGGCAACCATGTTGTTGAATAGCATCAAATTCAACAACATTGAGGACTCAGAAGAGGAAGAAATGGTGTTTGTGTTGACACAGCATTTTAGCACATCTGCTGGGGCTGCTGCTGCTTTTCTTGGCACCAAGGAGAAATTTTGCCACGGATATTTCAAATGATGAAGTTGTATAACAAGCTCAAGGTTAATGTGCCTGTAGCCGGTCCAAGCACTGGTGTATAAATATGTTGTGTTGTGCTCTGTAGTAGTAGCTGCCAGTCAAAGCACCAGCGCCGCATAGATATGTTGTGTTGTACTACCACTCTGTAGCTGGTCAAAGCACCAGCATGTAGTAGATATGTTTTGTTCCATTTTCATTGCTCTGATTCATCAATTCTGTACTTTTCTGAGTCATGGACTCCTAGACTGTGGCTATGCATATGGTCTACTAGTACGGTCTACTACTAGTCCAAGCCATCATAGTAGTCTGAATGTTCATTTGGTTTGTTAAGCAGCCCACATTTCCTCAATATATCTTGATAGTCACTTGCAATGTCATCATACATCTTCAGAACACCCTTATCTCCATCATCCACAGCCTCAGCAGCTGCCTGAGGTGCATTGTTTGCCTGAGTTGCGCCATTGACATTATTGAGATTGTTCTCCAAGTCATCCGGCGAGTCCAAGTCTTCATTATCATCCAAAGGCTCGTGCTTGAGGATGAAGTTGTGCAAAGCACACAACACCATGGGAATATTTACCTGGGCTTTGATAGGGAATTTGGAAGCAAGTAGTAAAATATGAAACAGGTGCTTCAAAATCCTGAATATTTGCTCTACTACATTTTGCAGGGATGAGTGATGCAAGTTGAAAAGTTGTTCTTTATTCTAATCCACGATGATAGGACATACTATTTTGAACCATGCCTCCACTTCTTGAGGTGGTAGCATACATTGCGGTAAGGAACAAGGATATGTTGGCCACGTGGAAATCCAGCATCATCAAGGAGATATTTCCCTGGTACCTTGATATCTGTGGCAGCAGATTTGTATATGTGTGGATCCAGTGCTGAACCCTCCCAACCAGGGGGAGCATATGTAAATTCAAGATCAAAAGCTCTTCCACAGTAGATACAATCCTCCCTAACTCTTTCCTCACCACACTTACTTCCAACCCATGTATTCAAACAACCACAAACATCACTGCTGTCCTCAAGAAACCACAGATGCTTCTGGATGCCCATGGAGAAGAAGTACTTCAAGTTTTATGTGATGTTGGTCAGTCTCACAGGCAGGTGCTTGAGGAGCAACACTAGACAAAACAAGAAGCCAGACAACAAGTAGCAAGAAGCCAGAAGATAAGTAGCAGAGCCACTTGTTGGCTCTTCATACTTCAATGTGCAAGTTCCTGCACCTACTGAATGCCATAGTCCATGTGACTGTTGCGAAACCCGCAGTCATTGCATATACACATAGTGTGACCTATTACCAAGTGCATTGGTAGTCACCAGTGGACCACTTGATAGAAATGATGGCAACTGTATTCACTCTTTCAGAATAGCCCCTATCTATGACATTCATTCGTCTGCCTTTGAAAAAAAATACTATCTGACTTTCAAATCATAGGGGACAGGAGACAACCACTTCAGGAAAATTACATCAGCACATGAAAGCACCTGCCAATTGGCACAGCCATGATTTTTGACCAATCAGATGCTTTATATTGCCGGGATTTTGCGACCATTTTGATCATATCTCATTCAGATTAGATCTGAATGATTAGATTCTTGAATGAATAAGATAACAAAGATAGGAGCTATGACTTTTGTGGTAACACCAAAAAGGAATAATGAGTTTCCTTTTTGGGAAGAAAATTTCGCAGCTTTGGATACAGTCCCTTTCTTGACAGGGGAATACCCCTGTGTACCTAGGCAGTTGCCATTGGCCAATATCAACCAATCAGAAGCTGCATATTGATGGCTTTTTATGACCATTTTAAATAGATCAGATTGATTAGATTCTTGCACCATTGGAATCAGAAAAACAGGGGCTACAACTTTTCTGGTGATACCAAAATGGAATGATGAGTGCATTAGTATACATTTTCGCAATTTTTGCATTGTAGGTGTACAAATCATGATGTTATGGACTGTAATGTGATATCCCTACACATAATAACAATACATCCTACCACTTACAATATCTTGATATGCATTGGGGAGCTCACAATGGTATGTTTTCCAAAGTCTCCGATGTTTTGATTTTATTTCCCACACTTTTGGAATGTTTATTTTGCCCCTCCCCACTGTAATTCAAGCTGGAGGATCTCCATATTGTTTGGAGGGTTGTACATGTATGTATTGCAGATGTCTGGATAGTTGCCCTGACCATATGTTCAATATGT